>LR749710.1:157312-173591 GCA_902729485.2 Mus minutoides
GAGGTGGAAGCTCATGGTCAGCTATTAGATGGAACACAGGGTTCCCAAGGAAGAAGGAGCTAGAGAAAGTACCCAAGGAGCTGAAGGGGTCTTCAACCCTATAGGTGGAAGAATAACCATGAACTAACTAGTACCCCCTGGGCTCGTGTCTCTAGCTGCATATATAGAAGAGGATGGCCTAGTTGGCCATCAGTGGGAATAGAGGCCCCTTGGTTATGCAGACTTTATATGCCCCAATACAGGGGAACGCCGGGGCCAAGGGGTGGGAGCGGGTGGGTAGGGGAGCAGGGCCGGGAGGGGGGGAGGATATAGGGAACTTTCTGGATAACACTTGAAATGTAAATGAAGAAAATATCTAATAAAAGTTGAAAAAAAAAAAAAAGAGAGAGAAAGCCAGTCAAGATTTTAGCATAAATGGGTTAGAAGCTTATGAGATTGGCCTTCTAACTGAGAGTTAGTGGCAGGTAGTGTCTGTTGGGGAAGGGAGAGTCAGTTTTCTTTAGAGCTATGGCTGTTGATAGGTTGCCTATGTTCCAATAGATGGTGTTACACCCATCATGTTTACATGCGGCTTTAAAGAAGGTGCTGTTAGGTTAGGATGAAGATGCAGGGCACTGAGGTATATATGATCAAAATATACAGATCTGTGAAATTCTAAAACATATAAATAGTATAAAATTAATTTTAAAAGTACAATCCATTTTTATGCTTATACTTATAATTTTGTGGTAGATAATGCTTTTTTTTCAACTTTTATTAGATATGTTCTTCATTTACATTTCAAGTGTTATCCAGAAAGTTCCCTATATCCTCCCCCCTCCCGGCCCTGCTACCCTACCCACCCGCTCCCACCCCCTGGCCCCAGCGTTCCCCTGTATTGGGGCATATAAAGTCTGGATAATGCTGTTTTTTAGGTTCCACTTTTATTAGGCTATTTCTTTTTTATTATATCAAACTATTTAGATTTGCTGTGCAGAAAAATTCAGTCTCAAAAATATTCCATTTCATCCTATGTTCTAACCTAAGAGCAGAAAAAGGATCATTATCAATTTGAATCCATCAGAAGATTTTCCTACTATAAAGCAGAAGAATGAATCAAAGACATTGAGTCCAACAATTCATATTATTCAATGATCTAAGATGCTCTGCCTGGAAGAAGTGTCATAGATCTGCAGGCAGCTCTTGAGTTCTGTTTTATGTGATACAGCTGCAGCAGTCTTAGGAGGTGCTTTATAACCTCATCAGTACAACATCTTAGCATGTAGAAAGGCATATGTAGCTGTCTGTCATTTATGGAAGGGGAGGCAACCAAAAGCATTAATAATGGTTAACCTATGACTTTTAATTTATTTCTCCCAATTATCATGTGAGGTAGACAATTCTGAGCCTGCTTTACAGAAAAGCAGTGAAAAACCTCTGCTAAGGCCATGTGGCAAGCTTCAGAAATGAAGTGTAAAACTACATTTTTGAGTTCTAATCACATGTTTACAGCACCAAAGATATTTTAAGCAAAGGGCTAATATTAATAATATATTACCACTTTGCTCTCTTTCCTCTATAGAAATTATAGAGTATGTTCATTTGTGGCTAAAATGTTAAGCTAAAATTTTCCATGCTTATAGAAACAATACAGATCTTCAGTGAGAACGTAGAGCATGGTGGAATGTAGTGATAGGGTGAGAATCAGGAAAGATTATGGAGGTTGGTAGTCAGAGATTCCAACTGTCGTGCTATTGGAGAGAGAAATAAAAGTCACAATAAGATATTTTGGTAAGTATCACTCAATTATATTGCCTCCTAACAGTCATTAAAATAATTTAATTTATATGACCTAGGCACAGATCCATAGCAACATCAGTTCTGGCTCATTCCAGCACTATTCAGTCATGATAGACTATGAATTTTCTGTTTTCCTCACAATCATGAACAGAAACAAAATCTTAAGGAAGAAAAATAAAGAAAATCTCACCAAGAATGAGGTCATTCCATCAACTGCACAGTCCTGGGTAAAAGCAACACATTGCCAAAGTTCCTGTTGTCAGCTCACTGGCTTGACAATATATTGGATAACTGCTTCTTTAATCCTATTTTACTGCTTCTTTGTGTCACAAGGATGCTTCCACCAACTGGCTTTCTAGATAGTGCTGTACCTAAGAGAGCTGTTGTTGAATAAGTTTGTGGCATACTAAATCTTTTAACTGGAGGAGGCGATAGTTTCCTTCCAAGTAACCCATCATTTTGAATAATAATAAAATGCTGGCAATCTGTACTAACTGACCAACTTTAAACTCTTCTTCAGTACTGTGAAAATGAATAAATGATGCTAAACGGGAACATCACCTGGGGATGGACCATGAACCTAAGTAACACAAGCAAGCATTGGAGATGGAAAGATTTGAGTTTGAGTTCAAGAATTGACATTTCTGCACATAGTGCCTGCACATTTGAGTATGTTTCCTTACCTGTGATGGAGGTTAAATGCCTTCTTATAATTCTGCTTGTGTTTAAAGGACTTACCCATTCAAATGCATTTTTAACTAAGACTGAATTATCCCACTTTGAATAGAAGACTTGTTAGTTTTGATTATCCACTTGCCACAACATAGAATCATCTGAGAGGGTACTTGGTTGGCCAGTGAGCATGCCTATGAGGAATTTTCTAATTGAGATAATTGATGTGGGAAGACCCACTTTGCATATATGTAACATCATTTCATGGGCTAGGATTCATTGGACTAAATGAAAAGAAGAAAGCAACCTGGGTACTAGCATGGGTGGATTATTTCTTCTCTATTTCTGATTACTAATGCAAAGTGAACAGCTCCCTCAAGCTTCTACTGCCATAACATCCCCAATCTAAAATCAGTTCTTTCCCCATAATTAGCTTTTTTCAGAGTATTTTGTCACAGAAACAGGATAGTAAACTATATTGATGTATATTTATGACTATATTTTATAATCGCCACCATAGAAGATTTGAGGAAGAAAGGAGAAGGAACAAAGAGAGGCACATGATTGTTTGAGATAATGAAAAACATTCTCGCTAAAATAAAACAAAGTTATGAGAAAGATTGTTTTTTACAGCTTTCAGTGTTTGAAAATAATGCCATAGAGGTAGTGCTATGAAGAAGTCTACCAAAGAGATTATTTTTCTTAAAGACATCATGTAATATTTTTCCTTGGCAGATTATATTGTGCCTGGTTTAAAATAGACATTCAATATATCTTAAATTTTAAAAAATGTGCCAAATGCCAAGGATGTATTCATTCATGATTCCTCTTTATGTATCTTAATTTTTTCATGCATTAAATTATTCAGTATGCCCTGATCAGGCCAACTATAGACCCAGATCCTGATATTTCATTATATTTCATTTTCTCCATACTTACTATTTGCAGTTATATAATTATTGTGATAATCTACAAGTTAGGATCTATGTGTATAATAAATAAAGAAAATAGCAGGATAATATCTTTCTTATTTTTCTTTCTATTTTATAGAGTATGGTTTTATATGTTATTCAGTTTTCTTACTCCCAGTGGATACTCTTATTCTAGTTCTCCTTATGTTCAAGCAATATACCATTTTTAAAAATTGGGGTAAAGGTCCATTAGGCTTGTTAGAATCTCCCTGGCCTCCAAGTGAAACAGTAATTTGTATTTCAAATGTATCAGGGTCTTGCTTTCTCCAGCCATAATGCAGCATCAATTTCTTTTTTTTTTTTTTTTTTGATGCTATGTTACCTAAGATGGGCTAATATATCACTTTTGAAATGATAATTGCATTTACTTATTAAACACAATGTGTTTTCTTTTCCCTAAAGACACTTATTGATATATTACTCAAAAAAAAGAAGCTCTGACATCTCCTTCCATGCCAGAGATACAGAGGATGTTCTGGATAGTAGGCTCTCCACTGCCCCTAAATTATGTCACTACAACTGGCGTGTGTCATTGACCATAGAGTCTTAGATAATGATCTTGTATTATGAATAATTATGCCAATACATCAATTAGAAAATGAGCTAATTTCAGCATTTTCTTGCTTAAAATTAATAATTCTGGACAATAAAACTTTATTTTTATTGAGCCTAATTAAATACAAAATATGGTCAATGATATTTGTTCATATACCTTTTAGCAGGCATATCTCAAGATCATAATAACAAATATTTTAGTTCAATCCCAATATATTCTGGCCAATAGTATTGAGAAAATATTTTATTCAATGTTTTAATGAAATATTTTTATTATTTATAGTTATATAATTAGAAAGAACAGTTCTAACTGCTTGGTCAGTAAGCTTCAAATTTATATATTAAGGCTTGCACTAATGTATAAATATTCATGGAGTAATGACATGTGGGCAAAACAGATTTTTTCTGCTCTGAAAATAAATAGTCTACTGTGTGTAAAAATTCTAGCTAGAGCTTTGAACTCTGTAAGAGTGCTAATGTGTGGCTGTTTTTTCCCCTGTGGCTGAAACAGAGTTTTGAGCTCAGTAGCTTAGATTAACACAGACATAATATGAATACTGCTGTGGAAAACAGTAAGAAATAATGGGGAAAGGAAAAAAATGTGTCAGATGTTGAAGACCTGAGAGGCTGAGTAGCATATAAAGATGCAATACAGATAAAATTGTGGAGGAAGTGTGCAGTCCAAGAATGGAAGATTGCTGGACTAGGAAGGGGATTTATGTGTAAAAGAGCATCATCTGGCTGTCAAAGGATGTTTGCTCTATATTGTAAACTCAACTGAAATAGATAATACAATGGATGAACAACAACAACAACAAAAAAACCTATACTTTAAAAATATAATGAAGAGTGGACTTTGTTGATTAAATCAAATTTGAAAACTTCTAGAGAAAGACAGGATATCACATATGAACCATCACATTAGTTACCTCCCAGAAGGGAATCTGAGGGTCAAGTTCACCTTCAGGCAATTTATCTACCATAGCATGTGCTTTTTGAAACTTTGCAGATGACATGGTATTTTGGAAAGATATTGAAATTAGATAACACCTAAATTAAAAAAAAAACTCTCTATCACTCTGTGAACTTAAAACTTTACTATTTTCTTACTTCTTTATAAATGGACAAAATGTACTGCAAGTCAATATGAAAATAGAATGAGATACCATCTATGAAAATTTAAAACCCTGTGAGTCATTCAGTGGGAGTAATATATCTTATATGTTGAGACCCTGACAGAAGCAAGAAAGAGGGTTATGGAGACTAATCATCCTTTGCCTGGTGGTTGAATGAAACAAGGAAAGAGAAATTCCAATGGGTATTTTTTATTGAGAAGTCTGCCTCCCCATGAATTATAGCCTCCACTGAATACCTTATATTTATTTACTTTTAATGATCATGATTTCAGAAAGTAATTGTCATGTTTCTATATTTTACATGACTAAAATATTTTGTAGTATCAAACACAATGAAACTGCAAGGTAATAAATCTGAGACTGACTGAAAAGAACAAACTTTAGCAAAAAGACAAAAGGCCAATAAGATAGTGACAGAAGAAAAGCTGTACATTATTTCCATGAAAGTATTATTAAAACACATTTTGGATTAATTTCTAAATGAATTTTGAAGATCATTTGAAATGATTAAAAATCCAAGTGAAAATAGTGGTTGGTTTGTATGTTTGTTGTATTTATTCACAATATCCAGAGTGAAACAGAGCTTTTGTAATAGCTAGAGCTTTGTTCTTAATATCTTTGTTCTTAATATTTTTGTTCTTAATATCTGTTGAAGTGTATGTATTTCAGGTAAACACATTAATTGACTGTCAAATAGTTATATGTGTTCTGTCACACTCATTAAAATTGCACTTGTTGCATGGCTGGAGTGATATAAAGGTTCTTGCTACATAAGGGCAAAAACTTGAGTTACATTCTTGAACTCATAAAAAAGTGAGAGGTGGAGACTGACTCTGTTAAGTAGTCACCTGATTTCCATACATACATACCTACACACACACACACACACACACACACACACACACACACATGTGCACACACACACACACACACACCAAGCAAACAAATTCAAAGTCTTTCATTTTGTGTTGTGTAGATATATTGGATAATTAAGTGTTTCTTGGGCTTGAGGTCAGCACACCAAGAGGAAAAAGAAGACTTTACATACATTTATAATTATAGTATTATGGGGAAGGGAACAGGAAATTTGTGTATTTCACTGGAGAATAGGTGAGTCCCAGGTCCCAGTGAGAGACTTCAAAATTTCAGGTTGGTGGCTTTTGGGGAGGGATGCATATGGACAAGAAAGACTAAATGACCTATGGCATTAAAAATCACATGCACTTACATGCAAAAGCACTCACATACATGAGAACTCACTCATAGCTTGCACCCAGATACATGATCATGAAAAGAAATGAATACACAATAAAATAACATGTTAAACTTTAATATTTAGTACATTTAATATTTTTGATTTCTTTATGTACGGTGTTTTGTTCTTCTCACATTCAAATGGTGTGCAGTTGCCTGTTTCCAATGTGTCTATAATGACGTTGTGGAGAAGGTATGACATGGTTCACAGTGATCTTAGCTAATGAAAATCATTTTCTGGGTTTCTATTTCCTAACTGACCTTTGGATAAGAAAAATCCTACATCAGTTATTTAGTACTTACCTGCTGACTCTAAAAGTTTCTTGCCAAGTAAGAGTAAACATTGTGTTATATTTTTTTAGATCACCCTATGTTCACTTATATTTAGTGTGTATCCATATGTACACATGTGGATATTTGCATTTGTTCTGAGAATGTGCACATACACATATTATGCTACACCAATAAAGGTGAGAAGCCCGGCTGTTGCAAAATATATTTTTCTATCATGTGGGTCCCAGACACCTAACTCAGATTATGATACGAAGCAATAGTCATATAGTTATTGTTTGACCCATTACCCAGGTCCCATGTGTGTTATATTACTTAGCAATTTTGTTTCACTCCAAATCTTATTTACAGTTTATGATTTTCATTTACTTTTACTTTGCTCTCTTATTTCTTGAAGAGTAACATTGTCTTAATCAAAATCTAACACATGCCAGTAAAGTCACAAACAATGTTATGTTTACTACAAAATATATCAACAAAAATTCATCCTTCTCAACATGATAGAATTATTATGGTTATGAATAGGCACCTCTAATGGATCTTCAGCTGACTGTGATATAGTTCTTGTATAGCAAAATTATTATATTTTATTCCTTCTAAAATGCTTCTAAATTGTTCTATGTTAGTGTCTGCAGAATAGTCTTCAAAATTCCCAAATGAATTTTTTTTTCTTGAACAGCTTATCCTGTCTGTTTTGTCTTCGCATACCGTTAGAGAACTTTGTGGCAATCTCAAAATGTCAGCACACGTCCATGCTGGGGAAGCATTCACTCAAGTAAAGGAATAAAAAAGCTAAAACATGTGGTTGACATCTTCAGGGAACATTTTGACAAATATGTTCTTTTGCTATTTCTTTGTGTGCCTACCCACTTACCATCTGTTAAATGGTAAATAGTATTTTATTTAACTTGTTATAATTGTAAGAACTAGATAAAAAGACTGCAATGTCTGAAATAGAGTAAACACTCTTTTGTTATTTTTAAAAACAATAACAATCAAAATGTGGTGGTTAATATTTGTCAATATAAGAAGATTTATTACCACAATGGGAAAATACTTTCAGATTTAACACTATCAATGTTTGACAATTATTTATATAGTATAAATGTAATATGAAAAATAATTTATCTTTTTCCCCTGACTAAATCTGTCAATCCAAGCTTCGCTGTTTTAACAGTGGCTGAGACATCATTATGGAGTTGGGATTTGTACCTAATTTTCACAGGAATGTGCTCACTATTTTGCAATATTTTATTTCATAGAATATAATGAATATTCATTTATTATTTAATGAAGTAATCTATCAGACAACTTTAGGCTTACAAAGTACATTTGCTAATTGTTCAATTGACCATTAGAACACAATGTACAGGTTCAGCTTCCTGTTCTTTTGCAATGAAAGATATTCACAATGGACACACGAAAGTGAGGTGGTTACCAGAGAAAATATAAGATTAATAGTGTGTGTTTATTCATTATGTGTGTGTGTGTATGTGTGTATTATACTCTCTTCAACAATTTTAAACATTATGTGCACAGTAATTTTCCATCAACTGTTAGTGTGAAGGTAAAAGTGAAGTCATGTTTCAAACTTGAAGGAGACATGTGAGAAGATGAAGGTACAAATAGAAATTCTCCTCCAAACAGACCCAAATACTGTTCTCTAACATGAAAAATTGATGCACATTCTTTCAAAGACAGTACCTTCAACATAAGTAAAACAAACTCAGTGTAATCTTCCGTCACATTTCCTGATTTTTCAAATGATGTTTCTACAAGAGGAAAGCTTAACTGGGAGAAATAACAGAGGGGATTGAGAAGCTCAGTAATGAAGAAGAGGCAGACACCAAAACTTAGTGAATAACTTCAGTAAGAAAATAGTTAAATTAGTGCCAGGAAAGATACCTTGTTATTGAATAAGATGAAATCTATGTAACTTTCCCTGGAAACTTACAATTTCCCCAGAAATACATAGGTAATTTAATTTTATCTCAATTTGGGTAACCATCCAGTTGCTTTTAACTTCTTGTGCTTATAAATCTTATTTTAATTGGTTAAAATTAACCAAAAATTTGTTGATAAATGTGACTAAAATCTCATTATTTTATAAAATGTCATTATCAGGGCATCTAACATAGAGTCTGTTATCTTAAATTCAGTAATATCTGTCATCTTGATTCTAGACCAGGGACATGCATTAATATATACCATTTTTAAAAGCATTAAGACATGTACAAACCTTTTTCAATATCATAATATACATATGATAAAATATATGACTCCCTAGAAAGTTCACAAATACATTTAATTTTAAAAACTGGGACAGAAATTTTAAATTTTAAACAAAAATATCCATCTCTTTATTTAAGTCAGCTGTGAAATGTCCTTCCTAGACTCATGTTTGAAATCTTGTTTTCTAGATATTTACACTGTTGGGGAAGGTTGTGCAACATTCAGGAAGTAGAGTCTTGCTGGAGAAAGTGGCTTCTAAAATTTAAAAATTATAAGTTTCTAGAGAAACTTACGGAGTTTTCATTTCAATAAGCTGTCATTGCCTTTAAGGTTTATAGCCCTGTCCAATTATCTATTTGTTCTTTGCTTCCTGAATGCTGACATAACCAATTTTTGCTTGCACACCACATGCTGCTCCTGAACCATGTCTTTTCAGCCATAATAAATATACCCCCTCAACCTATAAGTCACATAAACTCTTCTTTCTTAAATTGCTTTTGTTTAATATTTTGTCATAGCAGTTAGAAATGTAGCTAATATTCCTATATTGCTTACCCTTACTAAGTAAGATTCCACTTTTGTGGTCACCAATTTTATTATATTATTTCATGAAAATGGCCATGTGGAGACTTTTGTCATGTGTGTGTGTGTGTGTGTGTGTGTGTGTGTGTGTGTGTGTGTGTGTGTGATATTTATATCTAAACATACATTTAAGATGTCCATAATTGCTCACATAAAGTTCATAAAGTTCTCATAATAAAGTTCTTCCCTTAGTTTAATTACTCATCCATGCGAAATAAGCATCTCTTTCAGAGTTTCCGCTTCCACATAGCCCTATTATTTTAGCTAAATATATTTGACATTAATGTGAAACCACAGCATGACACATCTCTGAGAAAGATAAGCTCTTGCAAAGTCTTCCTTCTCTCATTATGCCATTGTCTATAAAAGGTAGTAAGTACATAACATATTACGTTTGTAGATTAATGAATAGATTAATCAGTGTCACGTGATTGTCAAGAGTGCTGAGCTTTCCTTTGGTTTCCTTTAGTATACTAGAAATCGACAAAGCAATGTTGCATTTCATTGAAATAATTCATTTTTGTAAATATTTATTATAAATCAACCAAGATATTGTTATCATGTTTTAATTATTTTAATGACTTCAGAGATTTAGTTAGTGAGAAGTATATCACATTCCCAAATGCTCTATTGCTTTGCATTTGTTGGGTATAATAATAACTATTATCTTCAACTTATAAAAATACAAACCCATATGATTAAAATTTCTTGTCAAGAGTTACTATATATTTAAAATAAACTTTAAAATTGAAACACAAATTTTAATAAAAATAGGTCATAGCAGATGAGTTATATTTCTTCTGAGCAAAATTGTGAGAGAGGGATACTGATGTGATGGAATTGGTTGATATAATTTGATGACTGAAAACAAATTAGGTTTGATTAGAAATAATGAAGCCAGATTACTTATTTTTGTGATTCCTTGATAAGTCATTTTCCCTTCTCAAATAAATTCAGTAAAAACATATTAATTAACAATGTAATTTGTAGATTTTTTTCAAGTTTTACAGCATTGAGTTGGATTAGTGCTAATTTCATCTCTTTTCAGTTTCTCTAAAGAATAAAATGTTGTAATGCAAACATGTTAGAGGACATTTTTCTTAATAATCTCTAATCTCATTCTGACCAGAAAGGTTCCATTTCTAACCCCAAACCACTAAATACTGTAAATAAAACANTTAACAAATATAAAGAGAAAATTAAGAGAAAGAATTTTTTAAATTTTTTTTCTTCTCTCATGTTTCATTCTTACTGCTGATTCCACTTCCTCTTATCCCCCCAATCACTTCTCTACAATCCCCTCTCCCTGATATACTCCACCACTTTTCTCTTGAGAAAAGGGCAGGCCTCCCAGGGACATAATCCAAGCATGGCATATCAAATTGGAAAAAGAATTGATGCGGTAATTCCATAGGAGGGGAAAAGGTCCCAAAAGCAGTGAAAATAGAGATTTCTTTTTTTATGATAATTTCTTCATTTACATTTCAAGTGTTTATCCCATAAGTCCCCTATACCCTCCCCTCCCCCCCGCCCTGCTCCCCTATCAACCTACTCCCACTACTTGGTCCTGGCATTCTCCTGTACTGGGGCATATAAACCTTATTAGACCAAGGGCCTTTCTTCCCCAATAATGGCCAACTAGGCCATCGTCTAATACATATGCAGCTAGAGACATGAGCTCTGGGGGTTCTGATCAGTTCATATTGTTGTTCCATCTATAGGGTTGCAGACCCCTACAGCTCTTGGGTACTCTAAAAGAGAGATTTCTTTAAAGAAATTTAGAAATATATAATTAGTATCTCTTGAAGTCATTGAGAAAGGAATACAGATATATCTATCTACTTTTCACTGTAGCTATAGTGGAAATTTCTTTTTTCTTTCATTAGTTTATTTATTTCACTTTAAATACCAACCTCAGCCCAGCCATTCCTCCCAGTCCCCCTCAGGGATATTTTCTCCCCAGTTCTCTCTTCCTCTTCTCCTCTGAGAAGGAGTCTCCCCTCAGATGTCATCTTCTTCCAGTCCCTCAATCCTCCACCAACACTTCCACAAGACTCCCTAAGCTCTGTCAAATGTTTGGCTGTGTGTCTCTGCATCTGTTTCCCCTGGATTACTAGGTGGATTCTCTCAGAGGACAGTTATGCTAGCATGTGCTCATCTATGTTCATAGAAGTCTTATTCATAATAGCCAGAAACTGGAAACAACCCTGATGTTGCTCAACAAAAGAATAGATACAGAAAATGTTGTTCATTTACCCAAAGGAATAGTACTCAGCTATTTAAAACAAGGACATCTCTAATTTTGAAGGCAAGTGGATGTAAGTTGAGGACCATCCTGAGTGAGAAACAAAAAGTCCTACATGGTATGTACTCACTTATAAGTGGATATTAACGATAAAATACAGAAATACCACACTAAAATCCACAGACCCAAAGAATCCACATAATAAGGAGGGCTCAGGGGAAGATGCTTCATTCATTCACAGAATGGAGAGAGGGATCTAGGTGAGACAGGAAATGGGAGGGGAATGGGAAAGGTTGGGAGGAGATCAGGTGTAGTAAGAGCAGGCAAAAGAGAATGGAAGTCAACAGTGGAAAGTACATCTTTAGAGACCTGGGACAGAGTGAAGCCCCAGGGAGTTTATAAAGATGACTGTAGCTGAGACAATTAGCAATGGAAAATATGGAGCCTGAAGTGGCCACCTCTGGTAGCCAGGTAGAACTCCCCGTGAAGGAATAAGAACAGCAACCCATCCACAAAAACTTTCAACTCAAAATGTCTCCTGTCTACAAGATGTGCAGGAATAAACATGGAACAGAGATGGAGAGAATAGCCAACTGACTGGTCCATATTGAACCCATCTCATGGATGAGAACCAATCCCTGACACTGTTAATATTATTTTGTTATCCTTGCAGACAGGAATTTCTAATGATGATAATATAGTACTACTGGGGTTGGAAAGGTAGCAAGTCAGCAAGGTAAGGACTTGATTACCCAACCTAATGAACACATAGAGTCAGAGACTGAAGCATGACTATAGTTGCAATGCTCCAATGACAAAATGGGATATAGAAACAGAGAATCCGAAAAACTCACAAGCCAGGTCCTCAAGGAACAAGAAGACTATAACAGGAATATATTCATACTGATATACTATAAATATATAAATATAAGTAATATAAATATGAATAATATAAATATACATATACAAATATATGCAGCATATGTCACACTCTCACACATATCACATATTTGCATATATATATATATATATATATATATATATATATATATATATATATACATACATATTGGTTATATATATACTAATCAGACATTTGCCAGACCCAAACATCTTAGTGCACTTATATTTAGTAAAATTGGTCATTCTGCAACAATGGAGTAGCTTCTTAAACTTTCTATGTAATTCTTTTATTTGTGAGTTAATTATAATTATTTCTTTTAAAACCAATATTTATCAGAATCAATATAGTAAAAATGGCTATCTTGCCAAAAGCTATCTACACACTCAATGCAATCCCCATCAAAATTCCAACTCAATTCTTCAAGGATCTAGAAAAGACAATCAGCAAGTTCATCTGGAATAACAAAAAACCTAGATTAGCAAAAACTCTTCTCAACAATAAAAGAACCTCTGGTGGAATCACCATGCCTGACCTCAAACTGTACTACAGAGCAATCATTATAAAAACTGCATGGTACTGGTANTTTTTTTTTGTATTTTTATTTTGTATTTTTCCAACTCTAAAATATTAATATTTTTCTTCATCTTCCCTTTGAAATAGTTAGAAAGTATTATTAATGATCAAATATCCTAACCAGCATAAATACTAAAAATAACCCATCACCCAGTCCTTTCTTCTGGGGCAGACTCCTAACTGGTCTGCTCCAGTGAAGGCACTATATTCTGATTCTTACTAGAGCATCCACTGCATTCAGAGGAGATGGTAAGAACTCCACCCCTAAGTTCCAGAGCTACCCACTTGGAAGCCCAGTGGACGCAGGACCTATCAATCAACAAAACCTCTGCACCCCAAAAACCAGAGGGGAAACAGATCTGGTATTGGGTAAGGGAAAAGGACCGAAGCCCTGAGGGCCAGCAGAAAGAATGAAAATAGGCAACATCAGAAGGTAGGAGGTTTGAGGGACCCTCCAGAATGCTCCAGAGACCTGGGAGTTAAGAGACTCTTGGGACTGAAAGGGAGGGACCTTAGGTAAAATGCCTAGAGTAGGGAATGGGAACTTATAGAGCCCACCTCCAGCAGAAAGACAGGATCTTAAGTGAAGGAGGTAGTTGCCATCCCACAGTCAAAACTCTGACCCATAATTGCTCTTGTCTAAGAGAACTGCAGGGATGGAAATGGAGAGGACCCCGAGGAAAAGATGATCCAGCAACAGGCTCAAAGTGAGATTCAGTTCAACGGAAGGTCCTAAGGCCTGGCACTATTACTGAGGCTATTGAGCCCTCACAAAAAGGGGCCTATCATGAAAGACACAGAAAGACACAGCAAGCAGCTTAAAGAGTCAGGTACAGATATTTGCACCCAACCAATGGACAGAAACTGCTGAGCCCTGTTTTTGAATTTAGGGAAAGGTTGGAAGAAGCTGAGGAGGAGGATGAGCCTGAAGGATAACCAGCAGTCTCAACTAACCTGGACTCCTGAGATCTCTCAAACACTAGACCACCAACCAGGTAATATGAGGCTCTTAATATATATATACTGCAGAGGACTTCTGGGTTTGGGTTCAGTCAGGGAAGATGCACCTAACCCTCAAGAGACTGGAGGCCCCAAGTAGTTTAGATGTCTGGTTGGATGGGGAGTCAGGACATCCTCCTGGAGACAGGGGGATGTGGAAAAAGTAAGGGATGTAGAACAGTTGAAGGATAGACTGGGCAGGGGGAATAAAATCTGGAGTATAAAAAAATAAACAAACAAATAAAAGACAAAAAAGAAATTGCTACAAAATAAAGATAACTTTCTAAACCATTAAAAAAAAAAAACCCGTCAATTAATATTACCAAAAATATTTGGGAAAATTAGAATAGGTGAGGAAAGGAATGAGAAAAGGAAGGAACAGGAAAATTAGGGAAGAAGGAAAGGTGGGAGGAGGAAAATAGAAGAGGTGAGAAGGGGAAGAAGAGGAGAAGGAGTAATTTGAAGAGAATAAGGAAGAGGAGGAGGGTAAAAGAGGAGAAAAGAGAGACAGAAAGGTAGGAGTTATGAAGATCCAGACACTAATCCTGGTAGTTTTGTGAATCTCAATCTTTGTTTTTTGTTTTTTTTTTTTGTTCTTTTTTAGGTTCTTTCTTTACTTATGTGACACAATTTTTCTTTCTTTCTTTTTTTTATTTTTGAGGAGCTATATTTTGTATTCTGTTTTGTATACTTCTAGTGCTAAAGTGCCTAGTCTTCACATTCCTTACTCAAAAGTAACCTCTGTAACTAATAGTAAAATATTAATAACTGAGAATTTGATAAACTAATTGTGACTCTTCACAGATCTGAAATTTATATGCCTTTAGTAAAAGAAACACTGAACTTTCAGAATATTCAAATTCTAAATAACACTGCTCTTATGAGATAGGATAATATTTGGCTAGGGAAAATACTTGCATTCATTTCTCAAACATTAATTCTGTTCATGCTAATTACCCAAGAAACACACAGGCGATCCTCAGATATAGGAAGTATATGAATGGTTAGTACTGTAGCAGTGTGCACATTTTCACAAAACTAGAGGAATTATTTGTGAGTGTTGACAGAACAGTACAGTTGCATCATTTCTGAACTTAGTCATGTGGGCCTAGAGAATTTTGGGATGACATTCTTGAATCTTCGGTGGTGATAAAGGTTAGTGATGCCTAGGAAATTGCTGGGATCTCATTTCTGGCACAAATCCTTTATGAGTAAGACAAAATCCAAACCAATAGCTAAATAGTCTGAAATACCCTACAAACAGAGAAGACATTACCCATGCAACAGTTAGAAATTAATTCTTTGTTGAACCACAGATAAACAATAATAATTCCACCATTAGCTACTGCCTAATGAATATGATAAAATAAATGTTCAACTAACACTTTTTCCATTCTAATAGCCTATTAAGTTCACAGTAGTTTGCAATACTAAATCATTATTATCATCCTCTTAAAGTTTGTCAGAACTTTTTAACACATTTCAATCCCTGGATGATAAAAAAGAAATGGTTCCATGTGATTTGAGGAGTCTTAGGCATGTCTATATCTCTCCAAATGGTAAAACACTGTGCTCTTCAAGACAGCCCTTGAGGCTGTGGAAAAGAACACTGAAAACATGAAGAAAATATGTAGTTTCTCAACCATGCAAAATATAAGGATGCAATATGACTGTTTAAGATCTAAAAGAAGAGAGGCAGCTGTACTATGAGTAATCTTGTAAGACAAAGAGAAGCAGATACAAAAGCAGGCAGATTCCTTAGTTCCAGTCAGCCTGGGACAGATCGAATTTAGGTTGATGTGTGATCAGAATAGGATTCCACCCAGATATTCTCTAGGCCTATGCTTGCTATCTTATCATAAGAGTAGAGGGGCTAAGGTCATGGAATGCTGATTCCTGGGATGGTCAAGAGGGGAACATGGAGTAAATAACTGAATTGGCATCTAAGCACTAAACTGGGCTTTTGGTCTGCATGAGACGATCCAGCTATAACACTTCTTTCTTTAGAATTTTTTTCCTAGTGAAAGCTGAGCTACCTGGAGATCTCTGGAAATTGAACACAGTTCTTCAAGAATGTTTTCTAACA
>LR749710.1:173853-211425 GCA_902729485.2 Mus minutoides
GATTTCTGATTTTGTTTAGAAATTTCATGAAGAGTGAACTCAGATCTTCTAGAATTTTTATAGCTCTTTTAGAATTTTTTTCTAACAGACTTCTGACCTTAGTCAGAAATTCCAAGAATTACCTAGAGAGCTAACACAACTCATTTAGACTATTTTCTAGCAACTATCCCGAGAAGTTGCATGAAGAACAAACAGCTTTTTGTAGAATATTTTCTGGCTTTCTGATTTTGATTGAAAAACCCAAGAATTACTTTTAGAATTTCTCTAACAGATTTCCTGACTTGGTCAGAAGATCTAAGAATTTTTTATGGCAGCTTTTCTGACTTTGGTCCAAAAACACATGAGCTATCCAGAGAGCTTTTAGATTTTTTTTACTAGCAAAGGGAGCTGTCTCATCCAGAGAGAGCTGTCTCAAAGCTAGCTGTCTCAACCAGAGATTTTTTTCGTATAGCCAAAAAAAAGGCTGTCTCTCTGAACACACAGAGAACAATCTGAATAGCTGTTTCAAGCAGACCACAGAGCCAAAAGATCTACAAAGAGCTGTTTAGGGAGCCATCTCCAGCAAATCATAGGCAGAAAGTTTGAAGCCACAAGTTAACTTAGTCATTTGTTTCATAGCTCCCAACCAGCCCTTCTCTAACAAACCCCAACCCAGCTGAGGGTGGTGGTTTGCACTGATGGGTAAGAAATATGGAACATTTTCAAGTCATAATGGATAAACATTCATCACATGTTTAAAAAAAAAAGAATAACAAAATGAATGTAAAGCTCAGTATGTCATGTAAAATAAGCCAGACAAGTAAAGACAAATACCATTCTTTTCCTCCCGGGCATGTATGTAAGCAATAAACAATTGACTTAAAAATAAACAGTAATGGCTAGATGTTGTAACTGGGGTACAGAGATAGAATGAAGGGACTGGTTAGGGCTTTTCAGCATCCACTGCTTGGATATATGAATATCACATTGAATTCAAATTAACATACACAATTAACTTGTTACTAAACATTTTAAATGTTTAACTAAACATACTATGAATTGCACAGTGAAAATCTTTAAACCAAATCTCTATTATTGTTATTTGTTTACATAATTATCAGAAAGCTGTATCACAAGTCCAGGTGCTTTACTGCAGTGTCTAAGCTAACTTAACAATGTTTTAGTGTTTCTGTTCTACCAGGAAAAGATATTGATACATTTTCCCCCAGAGCACTGCTGACATTTTTTAGAGCAAATTAGCATCTTCATATCATTAAACAGGAATAAGAACCAGTGAAAACTAAAACAATAAAAGAGTGAAGCATAAACAGTATTTCACAATTAATCAAGGGAGATACTTTGCCACCTTGTTTTTTATTTAAAAAGCAAAACTGAAAATTACAAGTGCTAGATATTTATCCACATACCAGTTATGAGTGCATAACAAGTAGATTGCTCAATCTATTTACAGATTGAAGGATAATAATTCAGGAAAAAGTGGCTGGATATAAAAACTTATTCAAAAAATCAGTAGCATTCTTATATATAAAATGCCCTTCACAGTAGCTACAAATATTATAAAATATCTTGGTGTAACTCTAACCAAGCAAATGAAAGCCTTCCAAGGCTTTGAAGAAAGAAGTTGAAGAAAATGGAAGGATCTCCCATGCTCATGGATTGGTAGCATTAACATACTAAAAAGGCAATCTACAGATTCCAACAGAAAACAAAAGCAATTTACAGATTCAATGCATTCCCCATCAAAATGCCAATGCAATTCTTTATAGACTTTGAAAAGAAATACCCAACTTCTCAAGGAAGACCAATAGCTAAAACAATCCTGTATAATAAAGACCTTCAAGCATCACCATTCCTGATTCCAGTCTGTATTACAGAGCAATAGTAACAAAGTCTGCAAACAGCTTAATAGATGGAATCAAACTGAAGACCATGAAGTAAAACCACAAAATTTGGACACTTGATTTTTGTTTTTTTACACAGAAGCCAAAAATTATAGTGGAAAAAAGAAAGCATCTTCAACAAACAGTGCTGGTCTAACTTGATATCTGTATGTAAAAGAATGTAAATACAGCCATACCTATCATGCTGCAAAAAAAATTAAGTCCAAGTGGATCAAAGATATCAACATAAAACGAAATAAACTTAAACTTAATCTGAAAGAAGAAAAAGTGTGCAATAGTCTTGAACACATTGACACAGAAGACAATTTCTAAGTAAATGGAATCTCATGAAACTAAAAAGCATTTATAAAGCAAATGGCATTCTCAATAGGACAAAGTCATTACCAACCCTACATCTAAGAGAGAGCTGATATCTAAACATATAAAGAACTCAAGAAAGGAGACATCAACTAACCAAATATCCCAATTCATTCCTCTAAGGCAATCTCTTATGTCTATGAAACAATTAAAGAAATGTTCATTGTCTTTTAGACAGTTTACATTGTCTCAGGGAAATGTAAATCAAAATGACTAAGATTCCATCTTACACCTGTCAGAATGACTAAGATCAAAAACTTAAGTGAGAGCACATGCTGGCAAGGATATGGAACAAGAGGAACACTCCTCCATTGCCAGTGGGAGTGCAAACCTGTACAAACTCATTGGAAATCAATTTGGTGGTTTCTCAAAAAACTGGGAAAAATTCCACCCCAAGAACCACCTAAACCACTAGTAGTCATATACCCAAAAGATGTCCTACTATATCCCTAGGACACTTGCTCAACTATGTTCACAGCAGCTTTATTACTAATAGCCAGAAAAACCGAAAACAGCCTAGATTTCTGTCAATAGACAGATAAAGATAATGTGGTACATTTTCACAGTGGAAATCACACCATGAAAAGATAATCCTGAGGGAGGTAACCCAGACCCTGAATGACAAACATGGTATGTACTCACAAGTGAATATTAATCATACAGTATAAGATAACTCTGCTAACATCTCCAGACTCAAAGAAGCTATGTAACAAGGAGGGCCCAAGGGAGGATGCTTGATCCTCTCTGAGAAAGAGAAATAAAGCATACATCATGGGTGGAGGGAGGGAGCAATCAAGGTTGGGCTGGAGGGGCTGTGGTGAGAAAAGAAGGGTTATAGTCTGGGGAGAATGAAGGTGGAACTGGGAAAGAGAATTGGAATAGGAGAGGAAGCATCTCTGGGACAAGCTAGAAACTTGGGATGATGGAAACTCCCAGGAATCTATGAGACTGACCCTAGATAAGGCTATTAGTAATAGGGGATATGGAACCTGAAGTGACTGCCTCCTGTAACCAGGCAAAACTTCCACTAGATGGATGAGGACACCAACTCACCCATAAAACCTTTGACATACAACTTACCCTACCTACAATATGTGCAGAGATAATATTGGAGCAGAATTGAAGGAATAGCCACACAATGACTGGTGAAACTTGAAACCTGTAAAATGAGAAAGATTCCACTTTGGTAGTGGAATTTTAATCCAGCAACAAAGCTGCTCTGATCATATCCAAAGACTTTCTATTTCTTTTTTTTTTTTTTTTCAGCTGAAACGAAGACCTGCCCTTAGTACACACTTTGAATCCATCTGGCTAGAGTCATTTAGTACACACCTATAAATCAGACAAAGTCTCTAATCAGAAAAAGATTTGACAGAATGAGTCAGAGATAGTATACACTCAGTTCTCAGGAGAAAGGCTATTCAATATCAGTTCATGGAGAGTCAGTTCTGTTCGGTTAGTTGAGTTCAGACTTTGTTAGTGAGTTGGGAGTTGTATCTGTTGGGAGTCAATGCAATGAAAGCAGTGCAGTGTGGTGAGTTGAGTTCGTTAGTGAGTCCCATGCAGGTCAGCAAAGGCAGTTGAAGCCAGAGAATATGAAGGAGTCATGCAATTAGAACTAATTACCAGAGTTAATTTTAGGCCAAGCAGGGTAATTCAGTGAGAAGCTGAGAAAAACCAGATTGAATCAGTCAGCTTGGAGAGTTGTTTGAGTGTGAACAGCTGAGTTTAGAAAATCCAGAGTTCAGAAAGAAATAGAAAGGACAAGCATATTTAGCAGTAATCCTCCAAGATGACAATTACATTTGATGAATAAAAGTACTTCTTCAAAGTCCTGAAACTATTAATGATATTCTGCTTTATTTGAAGACAGGAGTCTATTATAACTGTCATGTTAGTCTTCACCCAGCAGCTGATGGAAGCAGATACAAAGACCCAGAGACAAACATTAGGCAGAGCTTTGGGAATCTTATGGATAGGGGGGGGGGGGGAAGAAGAATTGAAGGAGCCAAGGACACTACAGAATAAACTAAGTTAGGGACCATAGGGGCTCACAGAGACTGAACCATTGAACATAGAGCATTCATGGTATGAACCAAGTCGCAACACACACACAAACATACACACACAACTCTGCTGCATGCCTTTGGATTCCTTTCCTCTAACTAGACTGCCTAATGTACCATCAGCCAGAGAAGTTGCACCCAGTACTACTGCAACTTGGTATATAAAGGCATACCTACCTATGAGAAACTTCCCCTTCTCTTAAGATAAAGGGAAGATGGAACAGGGGAAGGAGATGTAAAATAGAAGAACTGGGAGGAAAAAGGAGAGGGGATTATAATCACAATATAAAGTAAATAAATTAATTACTTAATAAAAATTTAAGGTCAGTCTTTAATTGGGTCTACCAATGAAATCAATCTGTCACAGCCCTAAAAGAGCAAGCACCATCCATCCTGTGCCATATGCACACATGTGCCTGCCTAAGTTTGCAAAAGTACTGAAGCAAAAGACTTCTCAAATTCTCTCAGAGCAGAATGGGCACTGATTGGACTGACTCATTTAATAAGAGTGACATTTCTCTCCTGACTCATAGCATCTTCTTTTCTTCTTTAGCTCTGAAGGACTAGTTTGTCTTGCCTTTCAAGAATACTGTCTTTGTCCTCTGTTCACTTGGCCTGTATTATAAATCCCATTGCATAGAAATTCTAGGTGTGGTTTCTTAAATAGTGTAAGTCACTGGAAATATTAATTTCTTTATTTTATAGGCAGTATAAATCACAGGAAATACAAGCACAATCACTTAATATTAATCTGAATCCATGGCCTTCTTTATTTCTGAAAGTATGGATAACATTTTCTAGAGGGAACCTTTTGTGATCATTGGCAAAGAATTACGTGATACAGAATAATCATTTTTAAGTGGGAAGTAACTTGATAATTTGAAGACAAGGTGCTCTAGAAAATTGGAGTTTATCTTTTTATAATTGATAGATCCCTAAAAGCATTTGGAAGATTCTATATTTTCAAAAAGAGCACAGTAAACTGAACAAAGGGGAGAATTATAAGATTACCAGAATAAATGCAGAGATCTGGAGAGTGATCAGTCTGGAACTACAGGGAATTATCCCAACCTACTGAGAGATGGAAATAGAGATGCATACAGAGATGGTTATGTGTAGATCAATGACATATGGATAGATGAGTATCCATGTCAGCAGATAGGTAGAATAGAGCATAAACTGACATTTTTATTTTTTGTGAAATCTCACAGAAGTTTTCCGCGGAGCCATGTAAAATAACTACAGACATCACACTGGGACTTTCCACACAATCCCACATTACTGTATCTTATTTGTCTCAAAAAGATTTTCAGATTGGATACATTTTTCTTTGTGAACAACCATACTACTCAACTATTACATGAGTAAACTATAAGGAATCATGACAAATATACTCACTACACAAAATCTTGTTTGTAATCAAAGTTCATTCTGAAATCATCAGAAAAATATGTACATTATAAAATCTAATTCTTTAATATATAAATATTCAATCCTACAGTCCCCAAGTCCTGTTTGTATTATACTATATTTTTGTCAATGGAAATTGAAAATCAAAGAAAATACTTTACTCTGAATAATATGTCACAATAGGCTATTTATATATCATAGAACACTAAATGACTGTATACAAAATTTATTCATAAAAAGCATATTTTTTCCATCCTATCATAGACCCTTGTTGACTTAGATTTCCTCTAAGAATAAGAATTTTTAAATTTTTGCACTTTTTGGCTAGCATTTCTATGAAAATGTAAGCAAGTGGTTCACATAGAATTCCAAATATGAAGAACTGCACCTTGTTTTTCACTTAAAATGAGCTTAGAGATGATTTATGTCATTAGCAACACAGCATGCCGTTCATTTTAATAAGTGTAAAACAATGTCTTTATGAATATATTATCATGTATTTTATTAGATTACTTATTTAGTATTATGGTGCCAATTTAGAAGAAAACAATAATTTAAGTTTGTAAAATACAAAGATAATAATTTGTTGTCCTAGGAGCATGATATTGAATTGCCCTCTCCTTCATGGCGTGCAGACCTTACATGTCAGAAACTTGAACTGAAAGCCTACCTTCTAATTTATCATATCCTTGACTGAAACTCATCAATTCTTGAGTTTGAATTTTGTTTTTAAACAAGCATTAGCATTCTCTCTGTTAAAACTAGAACAACAAATTCTCCACCAGGCTTTCCACATCACAGAACAGAAGGTAGTGCTATCCTCTGTCAATGTGCTTTAGAGACATTATTTGTAATTTTCTGTCACATTGAGTTATGGTTACATGAGCATTTTGTGTATGCTTCATTCTCTTTGCCAGACTAAAAATCCATGGAAGACTTTGATATATAGAACTATCCAAAGGACTTGCAAATATTTGCTTTTAACAAATGCATGTTACATGAGTGTATCCCAAAAGCATTAGAGCATTGGATCCTCTTAAATTATAATGGTATATAAAACTCTAAGTTAGTAGCTACATCATGCTGTAGTCCTGGCTCTAAAATTACTAATATATATATATATATATATATATATATATATATATATATATATATATATATATATATAATTTCAAACAAATTAAAGATTTTACCTCTTATAATATGAATAAAATATCTAGACAGACAATTCACTAGATTGTTGTGAGAATCAAATATAACTGAAAGTTTTTATATGAAAAAAATATTATGATTGTAGGAGAGAAAAGGAAATGTAAGGTAAGTAGGGTTTGGCTTGATGGAATATTACTTAGAAACAATTTGCAATGGGCAAGACTCTGAAAGTAAAAGGAACATAATGTTCTACCAGAAAAGGAAAAATAAAAATCAAAGATTTCCCAGTCCAATCATTTTACTACTCCGACATATCAACATATCTACAAGTAAACTATCAATTTATAAATGAAAACTTCCAGAGATAGAGGGATATCTATTAGTCTGGAAAACTAGTTTACTGCTTTTATTTGTACTGCTCTCTATATAATGAATGAGGGGATGTACAGTGAAACACATGTTTTCATGTTACTTGATTACTGAAATCTGACATATCTTAATTGGATAAATACTCCCAACTTAAGGAAACTACTCCAAATCAGTTCACTAATTTCTTAATAGATAATCAAAATATCTTTTATTGTATGAAAATTTGTGCCCAACTAATATGTCATCAAAAATTTTTAAGTCTTCTCTCTTCTAAGTGTTTCCATAAGATTTAAGAAGTATTTTCTGTCTTATTCAGTATTCTATTGTGCTTAACATATGGAATTTGTTTCCTTAGGAAAACTGTTACCAGAATATTTAAATCATGCAACTCCTATAGGTCAATACAAATGTATCGCAACAGTCTCAGACAAACCAAAAGATTGAAAAGTTACATATTTGAAAGCATTTCAGGGTGTTGTTAGTAACAAAAAAAAAAAAATGTTGCTTTATAAAGTATGGTTTAGATATTTCTTTTTATTATTATACTTTTCATATAGCAAAGCAATAAATTTCAAAATGTTATATATTTTATTCAAATTATGTCCCAAATATATTCAACATATGCATAAATTTAAATTGTTTTTATTATTGCAGATTTGATTATGCATTTTATATAGTAAATATTTTTAACTCTACATTGTTTGATATTCTCCATAACAACATACCAAGCTACATTCCTTACTGTGTATATTTATGTCTACCTCCTTTTAATTATCAAAAACAAAAGGACATCAGCAATAGAATATTAATGACGTGAGCTGCTCACTGAAGAGCCAAAATCCTGAAAAATACTTATAAAAAGTATCAAAAGCTGTTGTCAGCAGAATTTGAAATTGCACAATACATATTAAAAATGTGTCTTGCTATTTAACAAATCAATCGACACATAAGTGGTTATATTAGCTTAAATATAATTAGCTTTTATCATTCTGGTGAAAATAAAGCATATCAAGACACCTAAGATGGTGAGGAACTTTTTTTTTTTTTTTTTTTGGTTTTTTGAGACAGGGTTTCTCTGTATAGCCCTGGCTGTCCTGGAACTCACTCTGTAGACCAGGCTGGCCTTGAACTCATAAATCCTCCTGCCTCTGCCTCCCGAGTGCTGGGATTAAAGGCGTGCGCCAACACGCCTGGCCGGTGAGGAACATTTTAACCACGCAAAAGCTTAATATTTGGCTGAGAAGTTGGAAAGTATCATAAGATATCTTTAATGTATGTAGAGGGAATCACATACCTTCTGTGTGAACAGCTGAGACATAAGTCCAGTTGTATCTCTTGACTATGTCTACCATGGCTCGGGCTTGCTGGGCATCCGAAGGTACAACCCTCATGAAGTACTTGAATAGAGTCTTGTCACTCAAATCCATGCTAGTTGCAGAGTAAGCAATCTGAGGTATGTTGAAAAGCTGGAGCAAGTTCTGAACTTGAATGGCCACAGAACTCGAGCCAGGCCCAATGACTCCCACTATGGGTTTCTTGGAGCGAAAGGAAGAAGAGCCATCTACACAGCGTACCAAGCCTTCTTCCTCTTCCGAAGAGATGAGGGAATCCCTTATAAACTCAATGCTTTGCTCTAGGGCCACAGCAGAATGCCAGCATGAATCCCTTATCTCACAGCCTAGTGTGATGTTTGGCAAGAGTGTAGGATCTGAATTGATCCTTTCCAAGGTATGCAGCATGGCTTCCACTCTCTGAATGCCATACTGCTCACGGACTGCCCCACACTTCCTCTCGTGAACTTTGTCCACAGTTGGTTGATGGTGGACTGAGAAGAGAGCTCCAATAATGATGTCACCTGGCATGTGAGCCACCACCCTCCTCTCACTGGACTGTGCACTTCCCCGTACATCTTCTTTCAGAAGTAAGACTGACAGAATCAACAGAAGGACCATTTTAGGAAAGGAATTCAAGCTAATAAAGACATCATGATGGAGGACACTCAGATTTCCAATAAGTACAGTCAAATGATGTCCTGTGTTGAGTGGTGCATTGAGGAATTCGGCAGCAATTTAGATATATTCTCTAAAAAATAAGGTCCCCAGAGAGTGTCAAGTTAGATGCATCCATATGATCAGAATATTCATAACCTGAAAATGAAATGAGAAGCATGAGTTTGAACAGTGTACATACTAGTTCTGGAACACTCTTAACATCCATAATCATGAAGAAATAGTGTGACTGATATTATAGACAAAATTAAAGGACTGAAAAGTTTGGGGAATTTTTGTGCTTTGTTTTGTCACCAGGTGAAACAGTGTCTTAACCTTGACTGTTTTACATTAATTTGTTGCTGTTGTTGCTGTTGTTCATCTGGAGTACAGAAAAGCAAATGTGATATACAGCAGACATACCTGTGAAAGAGAGCTTCCTAGTATTTAAACTACTCCCTGAAATAAAAACACTGCAAACACAAAACCCTAAATACTTTTCAAAGTTAGTGAGTAACCTATAGGTGATGGGATTGTGTTCAATTTTCATTTTTATTTTAACTTTAATCAGACTTCAACTTCTTTCAAATTTTCATCACTGAACATATATTAATTATCCAGTTATAATAGCTGTCTTCTTTAAAGAGCTGGGTTGTAGCTCAGAGGGACAGTACTTGGCTAGTTCATTTCAAGACCCTGAATTAGATCTCCATAACAGCCAATGAGCCAAAACATAAAATCATGAATATTTGTTGCCTTGATGCAATGCAAAGCACATTGTATAAGTTCCTTGGGATGTATAACCTTTGTGACATTTAATATGTAATATATTAAATGAGAAAAATGTTTGAACATTACAAAGCAGTGTTGCAAGCAAGCAGGAGTGACAGGCATACAAATTTGCCAGGAAATAATTTATAATTTCTAACACTAATAGTCATCAGTAAAGTGCTTATCAGTGCAGAAAAAACAATTTTCCCAGTGAATGAATTTTGATGATATGTGCCACACTGGCCTTATGATCATCAACATAAAATATCATGTCTGCAAATATCTTAAATTGAATAGGGCTATACGTATTCCCAACAGAATCTCTTTTGTTACTGAAATTCAAACAAAACCCTGTAGTTAGGTGAAGATAAATTATTCTCTGCCATTCTTTTGGTACTCCAGACATTTTTCAAAACAATGTTGGTATATTACAATAAAAATTTTAAAATCAGCCCTCTATCTCTGATTTCACAATAGAAATTCCACTGTAATATAACTTTAAAGGCTGGAACTACCCTTCTGAGAAAAAACGTGGTGTTGCTACCACCATAGTCATTTGTTGCAGCTTAAATTCCTAGGATGAAAAAAAAATCATCCCAAGCTTCCACAGCAAACTGTGTTGTTGGATAAAAAAAGATGTAGCAGCTTAATGGTTGTTTTCTTTCATTGGATTTACTTTGAATGTCACCATCATGACCAATCAAGAGTTTTAAATTGACAATTTAAATGATGAACACCCAAGTATTACCTTTTAAATACAGGTAATATATATATATATCTTCAGGAATTTTAATTTTTATCTTTAAGAAGTATGATGGTTTTAGACTTCATCAGAATTTGAAAAACTGTGCTTTGGACACACAACGAATATACCTTGACTTATATTTCTCACAACAGGTACTTTTATTACACTGGGTCCTTCAGCTGTTTCTACAGCAACTGAGAAAGAACACTTTGCATAGTACCAAACACTAAAATTAAAATGTTACCAATTGCTACATGATCCAGAATAATGAGGTGCTTGCATACACAAGTATCTTGTGTGAATCATGTGGATCATATTTTATAATTTAGCATTTTAGACAAAAGTGTAGGGAACAAAACTGTTAGTTAATTTTCTCATGGTGAAATTGTCTGAACACTTTCAAAATTCCCGCTGAATCTCCTAAAATCAAAGACATGGAATCATTGTTTATTCTTATGGTCATTAAATATTGATCATGAAAATAAGTATGTAAATTAAACAACAAAATATGGCTTGCTTTTATACTACAGTATGGGGCTAGAAATCACCTATCAAAAATATGAAGCTGAGGATCCAACCTAATTTTTAGGGTCATTTTAGAAAGGTAGAAAGGTCATATATAATGAGATATGGTATACATATTTAAGTATCCTATCTCTATTTTATATATGAAATTATTTGACTCTTTCAAACAAAGCCTGCCTACGAGGTGGGAAATATGTAGAAATGTTGCACAATGATGCACATTAATTTTCATTGTCTTTTTTGGAAAAAGTCAATTTAACCCAAGAACTCTATCTATATGTTCTATATAACATTATAAGGATATATATATATATATATATATATATATATATATATATATATATATATATATATGTATATATATATATATATATATATGAATTTCTCTTGAGAATTGAATACTTAAGACTATAAATGGTATGTATGTTCCTGATAGTCATAGACATTACAAGTCAATATTCAAAACAATGGCACCTGCAAACACCAAATGAATTTTTAAAATGTTAAAAAGAAAAAATAAAAAGATATTCACATGGAAAGATGGCTAGGACATAAAGAATTTGAGGAATGGAGCCAGCATTAAGCTAATAAAAAGAGCCAGATATTGTTGGATCTCCTAATGTTTGAGGTGAAATGCCACTGAAAGTCATTCTGCAAATGTAAGCAAATGGGCAAAATTTAACTATAGAATCATTTATACAACAGAGTATTCTAGGTAACAGATGGAAGAAATCTGATTAGAAGACACATAGTAGTCTAGAGTAGAATGACAGTGTCTCAGTCATGACCGATAACAGTAAAAAGAGAGAGAGGTGGACAAAGTTAGATATAACTTGAAATACAGTTCTCCCCATGAGTGCTGATGAAAGAGATATGAGTAGAGATAGAAGAACTTTGATCTATTCCTGAAAGTCTAAGAAACTAACTTATTTTAATATAGTGAAAAGAGATGATACGGACAGATAAGTGAACACGTGAGCAGCAGAAGAAAATGATAATTTTCTTGTAAATATTTTAAATTTGAGATGCTTTCGATGTGTCCAGGAACATATATGAGACATGGATTAGATAAGAAGTTTAGTTTGAAAAAAAAAAAAGAAGTTTAGTTTGAGACATAAATAGAGAGCAACCAGTGTATAAAATCTTACAAATGCATGAAACCACCCAAAGATAAAATATAAACTTGTCAAAATGATGCTAAGAAATGAGCCCCACAAGGCCAGATTTCAGAGGGGAAAAAAAAAGTCAACTTAGGAAAGAAAACAACCTAAAGCATGAAAGACAAGGAAGAGGAGCAGATATAATGAAAAATGGTGGTCTCAGCATCATATATTCAGAGACATATTAGAGGTGTCTATGTTGAACAGAAAAGAATGCATCTGGACCCATTGAAAATATATTTATAATGTGCATTGTACACCTTGATGACATTTGACATAATAGCTGTGTTTTATGTGTTGGATACATTGCAGATTATATGAACATTGCTTATAAAAATCCAAATGTTTAGCTACTATTTTACTTCCTCTATCTCACAAATATATATTATATATGGGTTTTGATGTTAAAAACTAGTCAATAAAGTCTAAAATTGTAAATAAAATTGTTTATTTCTGATGATCCTAAAATATGTTTTCTCATCATCCTTACCTTATTGTTGCCTTATTACCCATTGCTATAAAAGATATAATAACAATATATTAAAGTTCAGGAAAATGCAAGGGACCATAAAAACACATCTTTTAACTTTGTGGTGATGTAGAAATGAATATAATTGCTTTGCAATTTAAGAGCCCTCTGGGAGTAGGAGGCAATGATAATTCAATAAAGAGAAGCCATAGATGTATATAATGTGTATTATGTCTACTACTTGGAAGTACATGCATATACTTTTCCTTTCAGGCTTAGTAGATAAAAGCCATTTCTTTACAAGAGTAATGACTTGAGTTTAATTCCCAATGCTCATAAAAATCTGGGCATGGTCTCTCACATGCCTAAAACTTAGAACTCTAGAGGGCAAATACAGAAAGATTGCTCAGACACTAGCCAAACTCAAATTCACTGATAAATTCTATCTCAAAGGAAATAGGTTAGAAATGATAGAACAAGACACCTTACAGCCTTTTCTAGACTCTTCTCTGGTTATATCCCTACATACATCGATAGTTCCCTCTTCCCACACAAACATATTATAGTTTTGAAATTAAGGAGAAATGTAACTCAGCTTACAAACTTTACAGAAAAGTATTGTTTATGTTATCAAAATACTATAAGTTAATGGAGATTAAATTTCAAACAGATGGGCAGAGAACACATAACATAGATCAATATCAATATTATTTTCCAATAGTTATTGAGTGGATGGTTTGGACCAAAATTTCTGCTAGACCTTGAGGGTTCCATTTTGCACAGAGAAAGTTCATGCTCTTATATTACTCTAATCTAACAGAGGGGGGAGTTATTATACAATAAAAAGACAAGTAAGTGAAAGTCCCTATGCTACAAGGTACTAAACCCAAAAGATACAAAAGAACACTAGAAAAGGGAGCAAGATATGAAGGGTTATGCATGATAATGTTAAAAATGTTACCAATAATACATAAACTTAAAAGTTATTGATCAGCCAGGCATGGTGGCACACGCCTTTAGTCCCAGCACTTGGGAGGCAGAGGCAGGCAGATTTCTGAGTTCAAGGACAGCCTGGTCTACAAAGTGAGTTCCAGGACAGCCAGGTCTACACAGAGAAACCCTGTCTCAAAAAACCAAAAACAAAAAAGAGTTATTGATCAAATATGTCTATAAATAATTAAAAGAGCCACTCAGGATAACATCTAGGGAAAGCACATTTTATATAAGGATTAAAGCTAATATCAAGTTTCTGTGGGGATTTTGTTTGGTGTTTTGGGCAATAATAAGGAACCAGTGTTCCTATAAACTGCTATAAACTGAGAGAGAAGCTGAGGCTAGTCTATGAGGTTCTGTGATGGTATTAAGCCTGTTTGGACTTGAGGAGACTTTGGCTAAAACATTTTATTGGAATGTTTTCCTGCAAGGATTCTCAACAGAGAAGGTTTAAACTCTGGCTCTCATTTAAACAAGAGAAGCAACACAAAGGCATATGCTGGCAAAGCAAGGAAGAATCTATGGAACCCAATCAGGTGCTAGTGGTTGGATAATAGATGCAGCATCTATATCTAAGATGGTCAGAGCAACAGTCCTGTGTATATTTTGAAGGTAAAATGAAAGGGTTTTGCTGTCAGGTGAATCAAGATGAGAAGGTAATGACTCTGGGGAGGGTGAGTTGGTCTTTCAGTCTGGGCAGGTGAAATCAAGTCCTCGTTGTGTTTGAGGAGGAGGGAGTAGCAGATTTGGATAGAGATAATGTTTTGTATACTTACTAGAATTTATGATCATTATGTGGACAAAACAGCTGGATATACTAGGTTGTATTTCTGGAGAGATGTCTGAATTGTAGAAAAATTGTGGGAGGTTTCAGCATACAGAGATCTTTTTTTTTTTTTTTTTCTAAACCAAGAATTTGGGTGAAATCACCTAGGAAGCAGAAAAACAAAAGGTAGTTATTTACACAATCTGCATTCCACAGGATTCTGAGGGTGAAAATATCCAGAAACGATGACAAACCTGAAAAGAGGCAATATATGGCTCAAAAACTTTCGGTCATATAATTTAATTGAGTGGTGTGGAGAGTGATATATAGTATAGTCATATTGTATTGAACAGAGATAAAAGGCATATATGAATTAGTTTTCATTAAATGTCACAAATGGGTATGCACTCACATACAGAGTTTCATCCCCAAAACATCTAAGTTTATTTGTGTGATTCGAATAGTTTGGGGGTTCAAGATTCCAAATTCTTTCTTCAATTCTCCTGGAGTCTCTTGGGTGACCTTAACTCCCAGCCATAACCCTCTAGCCACTTGCTGGCATATTCCTCCTTAGAAGTCACTACTCAGTCTTACTTGGCTCCAAAAGCTTTGGTCATACTGTATGTGCCCTTTGTTACAATAACCTTTACCACAGAGTTGAGATAACAAATCCAGTAGAGGCTAGTGTGGATCCTAGAACTGTTCTTTGCTAAGTCTTTATCCTTGGCCAGCTGATGTTGCTGAGATTTCCACTCTTAACCAACAACCGCATAAATTGTTACCCATGGCCAAATGTTATGACTGATTGCAACATTTTAAAATACTTCCATTCCAAAATTTTAGATATTGAGCTGTGGCATGATTCCTGGGGCCTCTGAGCACATGTGGGAAACTCTATTCATACATTATTTTCTCTTCCCAGCCATCTCTCATACTTTTCCTATGCTATTTATTTGTAAGCTAAAGTGGTAGCTGTTTACACACTTTCCCAGTTACAACAGATTTAAAACTCATTAAAGGCTAAATATGTGCTACTCTGAGCATAATTTTGTTTAATCCTTGCACAGAATTAAATGTTTGATAAATCCTAAATGTGAAAAATATTGAAATGAATTGTCTCTCTATCATGTTATTTTTTGGTTACCTGGCCAAGGTTCCATTTTCCTCTACTTCCTAGAAAACTATTTACATAAGAGTTACACCCACCCTGTGTAGTCGGGCATAACAGGACCTCCAAGATGAGAATTGGACTGGAGAAATTAGCAGAGAACATTGACTATTCCCCCATGTTTTTCAGTACATTACATAAAAACAGTTTCAAAAACTAGAGTGCCCTGCATATGATGCTGTGTAAGTGAGACCCATGGTGATTAAGTGATCTATACCAGGTTGGGATATGTGAGGTATATGCTGATAAAGGCATATGTGGACACCAGTGTTTAATAACAGGATATCTTGCTTAGTCACTTTTTGTGCACTTTTTTGGGGAAAGAAAGGTCTCTAATTGAACCTGGGAATGAATAGCAATTTCTATTAGGCTGACTGGACTGTGGGTCCCTGATATCTGGTGGTCTCTGACCACCAGCTCAGGAGTTTCTGAATGAAAATTAGGAATCAGTATGCTAGATTTTTGATGCTGGTTCTGGAAATCCAACTTCATCACCTAATTAATTTTATGTATGCTGGAAATCCGCAAAGAACATCCACCAAATAATAAAACAACAGACTATCATCACTTCATATAAACTAAATCATACCATCTCCAAAATAAATTGGTGTGCAAATGTGTATGTATGTGTGTGTGTGTGTGTGTGTGTGTGTGTGTGTGTTTGATTGTGTACAGTTGTGTGTATTATAACTCTTAATCTGTAGGGGTGGCAACTTGGTGAGAAAAAAGTAAGTTCTTGATATGGGTAATGGGGATGTATTATCCTATATGATGATCAAAAATTTTTTAAAACAGTATAAGCCTCAATTCTAATAACATGAAGATCATTAATTCATTCAAATTTGTTATAAATAGTTCAATTTATATAATATGTTAATTCAACATGCTAATATCAAAAGCAATCAAGTGCTTTAATCTCATTTACATTTTGGATTCATTATACCTTATATAAAGCAGTAGACACATATTTAATGTACAAATATGTATTTTTCTTAAGTAATTATGCAGCCTCATTTCCTATATGAATGTAGATAAAGAGAAACTGGTGGGTAGCATTTGCTGTAAATAACAAATGACAATGTGATCAGACCTAACTCACATTGTCTTTTGTTTTTAACAATCTTCTCAGTGCCCAACCATCTTCTGGCACAGATGTCTCTTATATAACTTAATCCTCACACAAGCAAATCACATAGTTCAGGACTTCAACACTAACACGATTTCTTTTGCATAAGCCATAGTCTCATCACAAACAGGGTGTCAATATTGTGTGTACAGTTTGCCTTTGGTAAATTTTATTTATAGAAACAACTGCATATATAGATAAGAAACACTCAGTAGGATAATGGTATTGAGACCCATGCAATGTGGGAAAGCTCTTCTGTCAGTATCTGACGCTTACATCTGTGACCTTGTAAATAACAGAGAATAGCATGCTCTTTGCTTAGCTGAAGACAAAGAATAGGCCATATTTTAATCCTCCCAAAGCCATAAATGGCACCACACAAAGATGAAATCTGCAATTTTATGCATTAGCTAAAAAGTGCTAGCTGTACACTGGAGCTCACTAAATCATTGTAAATCATTTAAACAAGTGGTTTAGTAGTCCACGAAGACCTGAAACTGCCTTTTCCAACAAAGCAGGGGGAAAAAAACCACCACTTCTAACTTGTCTCAATTTAATTATCAAGCAGAGATTTTAAGCTTTAACCATTTTATAGCCCCCAGATGGTTTCTTTAAATTTATGGCATACCTCTAGTGGTTGCAAAGAATTATTATTCCTGTTAGAGTATCAGCCATCAGATATTTGAAAACATATTTGGCATTTTTATAACGTGATCTACATTTACTCACTAATTGCTTTATTTATTGTATTATGAAAACATATGTTATTTCACATAAGTCTTGGAAAAACCCTAGAAAGTATTATAATTACTACTACATTAATACCTCTCACTATGGAAACTTACAGGCATTTAAGTACTTTAGAACATTTCCAAAACAACAGTCCGAAAACAAGTCAACTGTCTATGATGTCCACACTTCTTATAGTGGCAGTGCCTTGTGAAGAACCTAATGGTTTGGTTATTTAGAGTTCAAATAATAACAGCACATCATTCTAGACACTGAGCTTTCCATTAATTGTTTGCCTTAAGTCTACCCACTAGAAACTACATTAAATAAATCATATTGTTAATTTTGCTTGCCTGAATTATTTAGAACGATCACTTAAAAAAAACACAGTGGAATTATGGTTGTCATTTAGGACTAGGTAATGTTGTTGTAGCAAGATATTGTCTTGTCTATTGGAGGATATTAAACAGGGTCACAGTTCTATGTCTACTGAGCCAAATGACTGGTAACACAATTTTTTATTTATGAAGCAAATTGTCCCCCTAGACAGCACTGGATGCCCTTGGCAGGAGAGAAGCACTTCCAGTTGAAAATCACTGATAAACGTGAAAGTCCTCAATGTATTTTCCACATCACTCATAATAGAAAGGACAACTAAGGGCTGTCCTTTGGATTAATCATTTTCACACAGCTTTTCTCTGCAACTTCCAAATGAGATGAAGGAAGTTAAGTTAGGATGTGTGTCCTTTTCTCACTTTGTTACACATGTCTGTGTGATCTTGTTGCTGAGAATGTTACTTAATTGTAGAGACAAAATTTTAACTGAGATAATGAATGGTTTCCTTTTACATTCACTTAACATGGCTCTGAATATCCAAAAATTACAATAAAAGAATGTGAGACTAAAATAGGCAATATTTGCTATATTAAAGGCTTCTTCATTCTACTTATAGAATTCTTTTTGACTTGAACAGAATAACAAATTCTATTTACTATATTATTTTCCATATATTATTTTTTAAATATCATTTATTTTTTAAAGTCAGTAATAATGTATTATTTACTTACTCCTAAAGAGTAATGTTACATTAAGACAGATTGGTCTTAAACTTATTTTTATCATTATAAAATAACATGATGTGTATTAAATAGATATGATGTACATTAGTACTATTGTGATTATATTTTTTCATTAAAAATACTTAAGCTAAAAAGTTTAACATACATAACCTTCTTTCAAAACTACTGTGACAAGTATCCATTAAAGAAAACTTGAATAGCTGACATTTTGTAATGACAGCACAATCATGTCTATTTAATATACATTTTGCTTCTGATTCTTCCCTTTAACTTTCTTGAAGAGTTTGTCTAAAAAAAAGAAAATATTTAAAACTGTAATTATGTACCATTTTGATTTCTGATTATCTCACACATTTTCATATCTAAATTTGAATATTCTTAAATGTTTTAGAAAAAAAAATATTTGGGCACTCCCTTGTGGAAGAAGGAGATGGTGCTGATTCAAAATTAGTAGAATTAAAAAAGAAAGAAAGAAAGAAAGAAAGAAAGAAAGAAAGAAAGAAAGAAAGAAAGAAAGAAAGAAAATTCAATATAAACTAGCCAGTAATCCCCCAGAGCTTGTGTCTCTAGTTGCATATGTAGCAGAGAATGGCCTAGTAGGTCATCAATGAGAGGACAGGCCCTTGGTCTTACGAAGATTATATGCCCCAGTACAGGGAAATGCCAGGGCCAGGAAGCCAGGTTGGGGAACAGGGTGGAGGGAGGGTAGTGGGGACTTTCGGGATACCATTTGAAATGTAAATGAAGAAAGTATTTAATAAAAAAATGAAATTAATAAGAAAATAATTTACGCTATATGTTCAAGTTACAAGATAATATTCATGCTAAAAGCTAGAATTTGGGAGTCAAATATCCCTGGGTTTACACTCCTGCTTTGGGGTGGTATGAACAGTGAGACTTTAGACAAGTTATGTAGTACCCTTCACCATATACAGCTGTTAACAATAAAAAAATTAGAGAGAGAGCGAGAGAGAGAGTGAGAGAGAGAGAGAGAGAGAGAAATTCATGTGGCTCTTGAGAAATTAATAACTCAGGCAGCATTTTATATACAATGTCCTGCAGACAACAAATTGTCATAAATTACTTTTATATACTCATCACCAACAGGTCAGGGAAGTTACTCCAATTGAAGCAATTAATTTCTCATACTCACTTGGTTGTATTAATATCATTCTATCTTTTCCCATCCACTACAAACAAGGAAAGTTGGGTATTTGTTTATATAATAATATATAATGAAATATATATATAAATCATATACATGATTTAATTCTGTTTACAAATTCACATACTCAACAAAAGGTGAGATCCATATTCATGCAATCTGGTGCCAAATCTTCACTACTAAAATATACTGCAAACCACAACACACTGAGAGCAAACATGAAAGAGCCTCCACAAATATCTGATTATAGATTGATGCTATAGAAACAGGGTATGTTCTATTCATACTGACAATTTTATAAAACACACACAGCATATATATATGTTTTCTGGGGGTTGTTTCTTGGTACCATTTTCATGTTCTAACAATGAAAGAAAAACTTCAGTTTTTACAACAAAAAAATTAAAACCAGTATATCATGTGACTCATTTGATGACTAGCAATGGTATACATCTAGTACTTGATACAATCCCTAATATGTTCAATAAATAATACTTACCCTGGCAAGCACTGACCTACTACAAAACTTTTATTGCAAGCCTTATAGCCAAACATAGATGCATATGTGTTTGTTTCTGTGTGTGTGTGTAATTTCAAACAATATTATTAGCATTAAAGTACACACTTATGTCTCCTCTGTATTAATACTGGAGCAATGAAGACAAATCTTTGGCATGTCTTTGTGTTTAAACCCTTTCATTCAAATGAAATTAGGGAATATCAAGAAGGCACTTTCTGATTTATAAACAGTTGAAAAATCAAAGTCAAAATGTTCCATTCTTGGGTCATATGAGTATGAAATAAAACCACTTCTTTGGATGTTCCCATCTTATGTGTCTTCTAAGTACACAACAAGAAAGGACATAAAGAGATGCCTTAGGATTAGAATTAATATTTCCAAACCGATAATTCCAAATCAAGGACACTTTTATGTAATACATTGTCATGTTCTCAAAATCCCAAGCAAATCTAGTTCACGTTAGCATACCACATTATTAACATATATCAAAGAATTACCATTTTTTTCACAAAGTTAGATTCAGCTGGATGTATTTAAATCGTAAGAAGATAAATGCTACATACATAAATGCCTAAGTCCATATATGTGTCCATATAAAGAAATATGCCTCTTCATTCCATGAATGTAGCAAACCTTGAATAAAACATGCATAAATATTTTACTCAAGTATACAATTATGTCCATATCTACAATTTATTCAATCTCAAATTTTTTCTGATTAGTGTAGCATCTTCTCCTATCATTTGATTTTTCTTCATCTTTTTGTTGCAGGGCCTCATTTAACTTCCTACATTACTAAGGATTACTGTGAACTTTTGAGCTTCCTGCCTCAACCTTTCAAGTGCTGAGACTTAAGTTATACATCACCATCTGCAGCTTTAATTTACCATTTCTAAATGCAGAAATATTCCCAACATTCTTCAAAGAGTCAATATAGCAACATTCCTTGAAAAATTCTCAATGCATTTTGAATAAAATAAGAATCATGAAAGTTATGTACTCACAAATGTAAACATTTTTAGTGAAGCCAATTAATTTAGTAGGAAACATGACAAAATAACAATTCAGAAAAAAAGAAAGAAAATGGTGTCTCTTTACCCAAGTATTCTCAAATCATAGGTATTCTTTATGTGGATAAATATCTATAACTGAATTTTTTTGTGTCCCTTGGATATCGGTCTGAATGGCTATGATGTGTACTAAGAAACAATGGTAAAGGTCTGTGTCTACATTTGATAGCAGGTTAAGATTTAATCAAGTACATGGACTGTCCAAATACCATTCTTATCCAAATAACCTCAGCATGGCCTATAATAAATAGGCATTAAAATTTCATTTTCTTTTTTCTTTTTTTCTTTTTTATTCTTTGCATTTCCTCTGTCCTTTCTGGGCATAAAACCCACAGGGAAAGCACTGCCGTGGAATATCATGGAGCTCTAGAAGATGCAGTTGAAATACATGAATTTTACATTTAGTCATAAAGTACAAAGGATGAGGAAACGTCTTTTTTCTAAGTAGTGGTTTGTTGCTCAGCAAGTGTCCAGTGAAGCCTAGGGAATAGTATGAGTGCCTGTCCAAGGTGCTGAAGAAGTTTCCAGGAGACGGATGCGGACTTGGTAGAATGCAAGTCTTTAACCTAGTGAGTTTGGCAAGCAAAGTTTTCTATTTCTAAACCAACGATCCTTCAAAATGGAAAGTTCCACAAATGACAAAAAAATTTCTAACTGAAAATTCAATATATATTACGCAGAATCAACAGAGAAACTAATGGAGGAAATTCCCTGAACTCCATAAGGGAAGAGCACAAAGCATTCGCAACAAGAAAGAAATAGCACACCTCTATCCTCTGAAACTCATAATAAGGTTTCAAATAACTCAGAATACATCCTTGCTGGTGAAGGGGTGTGCTTAGTGCTAGGCATTCCCACTAGACTGTTCTAGGCAACCAATCTGCTACCAGAACTAGGAACACAGGTGATCGCTAGTCCACTTCTTAAGCAATTTAAACAATAAAATATAAAGTTGGATAGTGAAAAGAAGAAAGAAAGGTGAGTTCAACTTTCCACTTGTGAATACCAGTTTCTTATGAAGAAATAAGTTGATGCATATTACTGCCTACTTGCTTGGATACCCAAGCTAATACAGGTGAAACAGTTCCAGGATTCTGACTAAATAAAAGCAAGAATCTGTTATCGCTTTCTCAAAGTCACTTTTCCCACACCATGCACTCTAAAGAGAAATACAATACAGACAGCCATACATCAGAGAACTAGGTGGGAAATCACCCAGGTCAACCATTACTTCCTGCTGAAATGTCCCAAAATAGATTAGGCTACTGTAAACATCAACTAGAGTTTGCCTTGGTAGAACTTCCCTGGTTTCTTGCCTCCAAGTCCCTGTAGCCTGGATCCCTCTTCTGCACACTGATCTGCTGCCCCAGGGTAGCTTTGTGTCTGGAAGGAAAGGAAAGCTATAGCCAAGGAAAAAGAAAGCGCACTGAAGTTGCGCAGAGGATGGGGGTGGGGGGCGCTTAAAGGACATTGACATAGAAACAATAAATCCCAAGCTGTGCTTTCAGCATCAAATGTTGTACCCCCTCCCCACCCTGCCTCAGGCAGGCAATGCTGTTGCCACAGGAGAAACCAATCTATTACCCAGAAGTGATTCTCCTTCCTTCCCTTCTCTACCTTTGCTTTATCAGTTTTGAGTTCTCCAAAGGACTGGGTAAGCCAGTCTGCATTCTAAATCATGTTCTCCTTTCCTCAGAGCTCAGGCACAGGGATCCAAAGGCATGCATAATTCCTATCTTAGACCTTGCATCCCTCACCCTGCTTTACCCTCTTGATCGCGCCTTTTCCACCAACAGGTTTAATTAGTGATAGTCTTCTGTAAAAGAAGCAAATGTGAATCTCTTCAGCTCTGGCCAGCCGGGATTCATCTAAGTCCCCTCCTCCAAACCACACTGTGAGCTGATCAGCATGCTTAAAGCTCCTAAATACTTGACAGGTCTGGGGATAGATACCTGGGCACACAGACATAGCAAGCTTACCCCCTGTTGGCCACGCAGCAGGCAGTGAGATGCTGTCTAGCTAGCCCCCCCGGAGTAAAGTTGGGCAGCAGAAATCAATGGGGTTGAGGCAGCTTTTCTCGTCTTGGGCTTTTCCCCCACCCCAAGATGATCTCAAGCTCATCCCCTGTGCTCGGAGTGCTCAGAACAGCGGAGCTGAGGGCGGTATGTGCAGCAATCTCCCCTCTATGGAGAAAGGGGGAAGGGGAGAAGGGGAGAGAGCGGAGGAGGGAGGGGTGGTAGTTAGTATTTATAGAGAAGAGACTTCTCTGCGCAACTTTTTGGTGCCACCAAGTGGCACAATGAGTTCCTTTAGGAACACAGACTCATGGGCAGATCAGGATGGGTACACTAGTTTCATGGCCAGACATTCAGGATGGGGGTAGCTGAAAACACAGAGGGAGATGTTTTTGTGAATTTACACCATCTCGGCATCTGCAATGCAAATCTCCAAATTCTATAAATGAATATACATTGACAGAAAGGCTAGAGATGACTTCTTCGGTCAAGTAGAAGAGGAATCAACATGGTAGGAGCCAGCTGCTTGCTGCCCACTGGGCAGTAGACATGCATGCTCCTGGAGAAATATCCCTTTTCTCTTCCCTCCCTAACCCTTCTGCTCATATTACAGAACATTCCCATCTCATTCCAAAATCCTCTTTTGCCACACCATGACAAACCTTGAAACTAGGATGTCATTTTCTTTATCATAATCAATTCCAGGTAACTTCTCAAAGCTTAAGTTAAAAACAAACAAACAATCAAACAAAAACACTTCACAGCCTATCACTAAAATACGTTTTTCAAATGCTATTTAACTAGATAATAAAACAAACAAACAAACAAGTAAACAAACTGTAACTTTAAGTTTTGTGCATCTGAAAATCTCCAAACAGCTGTCAAAACTCCGTAATCTTTGCATGGGCCTGAATATTTGGCTGGACTCAACCTTTCCCATAGACCTTTCATGGAACCAGCATGTATCATCCAATAACAGTTTGAATGTTACAGCTGTTAAAATTCTTGGAGGGAGAACATTTTTTTACAATCTATTTGTCTGTATTTCCGGATATCTCCCTTCCCCCTTTCCCTGTACAATTCTTCAAGCTTACACAAACACACATTATTTTCTGAGACTTCAGTGTACTAAAATGCAGTATGCTTTCCACTTTCCTGATGGGGAGAATAAGTATACAATGCTTGGTAGTCTTGTTCAAGGTCGCATATTTTCCTAGACAATGGCCTAAGGGCTTCTCAGGGTGTGACTGAATGAACATTGGTACCAAGTCTAACAGACCCAGCTCTCCTTGCTATACTACCACACATAGCTCGTGGAGTCTGCTCAACTCCCCTCTCTTTCATCTTCATCTCCATGATCTTCGTTATCATCTTTTATGAAAGTTCTATCAGAGAATTTAAGGTAAAAGAAAAAAATCTTCCTCTCACTGCTAGAAATATATAATCTTAGCTTTAAGGGTCCAGATGTGCTGATACATCTCATAAATGGGTTAATGATTCCAGAGAACCTCTTGTTCCTGGTGTTATAGTCATTCAAGTGTCATTTTAGAATTGTAATACAGTATTTAAGACCATCCATAATCTTTTTCTCTGTCTCATTTTTGGGGTGCAGCATCAGCAAGTGCGCTTACTACAGCCCAAACATCTAATATCCTCAGAGATCTAAAATTCTCCTCTCTCGCTAAGTGCATGCTTTATCATTGCACATGTACCAGCATGAGACAGAAGGGGGTAGGCTTCATTGGTTTTATTTTTTTTTTTCTGTCACTGATTATTTTAGCTATTTTCTATGGAAACAACCCCACTGAAATCCTTCAGTTAGGTAAATGAAAACAAAAAGATATTCAAAAACCTCCCATTTAACCATACCACACTAGCCCAGGCTTCTGACTCTCAATTCATGTCTAATTTAAAGAGCACATGTCCTTGCGGGGTGACTTTCTTAAACTTGCAGGACCTTCTTGTATCCCTGGCTTCACCTGTCGTCCACCTGCCCACCACCTGCCCTTCTGGATCCCTATAGTCCAAGCACCCGCCCCTTGCTCGCTCACTCTCCATCCCTGCACTGGGGGAGGGGCTCCGGCGGCATCCTACATCCCTGGTAACTCCACAGCTGAGAGAAAGAAAAACAGCGCTATGCTTACCAGGTGCGCTCCCTGAGCCTTGTTCCTTTGGACAGCCGCTCCTTTCAAGCTCCCTGCGCTTTCCTAGCGGCCTTGGCTGCTGCAGAAGCGCTAGTGGCTGCGATCAAAGCTGTAGTGGCAGCCAGCAGAACGGCTGCGGGCCCGCGGAGGTGGCGCTCGCTCTCTCGCGCCAGCGCCTGGAGCACGTGCTGCGCCCGGGCAGACGCAGCTGGAAGCGCAACGCTGGGTTGGCTCCTACTCTTGCAGAGTGCAATTGGGGGCGGCTGGCTAGCCTTGGATCAGTGAGTGAACACTGTTCCTAAAGCTTCTTGGGCTCAGGGTTCAGGCCAGGGCAGTCTTGGACTTCCTCATTCCCACCCAGAGATGGAGAAGCAGGAGTTGTGCTGGGAGGCGTGGGTGGCATGTCACTCAGAGAGAAGCTGGGGAGCAGGTAGATAATCAGCTTCTCTCTGAAGATAGTACGAAACTCCTGACAGTTATTGGGAGAAAGGGTATTACTGCTGGAAGGCAGAGAGAAGAGTAGGAAGAAACAGAGAGACAAACACAGAGACTGAGAGATAGAGAGATGAGAGAGAATGACACAGACTGTACTTACACACACACAGACACACACAGGAGAGAGAGAGAGAGAGAGAGAGAGAGAGAGAGAGAGAGAGATTCGGAGAACTCCAAGGATGGTTCAGAAGCCTGAGTGGTTAGAAAGACCAATGTATTTAATGGTCTTGAGTCATTAATAATGTCATTTTGCATTTGTCTGCACTTCTTAAAAATGTTTCTTCCTACGTCCATTAAAAGTCTTTCCCTGTGGGACTTAAATGTTTTACTTCTCCCAATTGCTTGACATCCTTTTCTGTGATACCCCAAGTACTGCCTATGGCCATCAAAAATGCTAAGGTTACCTTCACATTATATTTGAAAGAAAAAGAATGAAAGGGATCCCTATAAATTACTTGCATGGCTTAATTTAAACAAAAGAATAATTGGGTAATATTATTATTGCCTGAGCAAATTAAAGGAGCCAGGTACTTTAAGTAGCTGAATTAATGATTAAAACGTGCAGGACACTGAAGTCAAGGACACCAGTTATTAATAACTACTAATGCTTGTCAGTGGGTCCTTGACAACAAGGCAGTGTTTCTTTGATTATTTCATTGATATAACAATAAGGAATAGAAGAAGGAAACATTTAAAACATTATGTCAAACATTACAAGACATTTGCCCATATGTATGTATTATAACCCATTTACAGCAAGGCATTAGAACCAGACTCGATGTCCAAAAAGAGATGAATGGGAAATGAAAATGTTATATGTATATAACCTTAATTCAGCTATATAAAAATGAAAATGTTATACTTTTATTCAGCTGGAAAGAAAACTGAAATTATAAAGTTTACAGGGAAAAAAAATGATCAGCCTCAAGTGTATTGCATTAAGTTAGGTGGTCTAAACCCAGGAAGACAAAGCTTGTATGGTCTCTCTCATGTGCAGACCCTAGCTTGTAAAGTGTGCATGTGAAAATATCTGTAAATATGGATTGATATTTAAAATACTGTCAACAACACCCCCACAAAAATACTGGAAAGGAAACCAAAAGAAGGGAAAACAGGTGCTAAGGGAAGAAGAGGTCACAGAACACATTTGCTATGAAATGAAAAGGGGGTAGAGTATCAGAGGGAATGGGAAGTAAACAAAGGAGAAGAAGAAGTTGGGAATCTGCTAAAAGACACTTTGTTTGAAAACTGATTAATGATATCTAATACCTTGTGTTATTTTAAAAGTTAAAAAGTAGATCTTCAGGCCGGGCGGTGGTGGCGCACGCCTTTAATCCCAGCACTTGCGAGGCAGAGGCAGGCGGATTTCTGAGTTCGAGGCCAGCCTGGTCTACAGAGTGATTTCCAGGACAGCCAGGGCCATACAGAGAAACCCTGTTTCTAAAAACCAAAAAAAAATTTTAAAAATTAAAAAGTACATCTTCTTAAAGGTATTCATTTTCAATTTTTCCATGTCTAAAGACATTTTTAGATACTTGAAGTACAATATGTGAATTTATTCTCCTCTCTTCTTCTAGAGTTTAAAATGATTGTTGGTCCAACATGAAATTTTCTGTACTAGGTTGATTCCAGTTTTGATTTAGGTCCTTTTTTGAAAAATGACTGAAAAATTTAGAGAATCTTTGTTTCATCAGAGGAAGTGGCTCATAAACAGCATATATGGCCATATTGTCCATGTTTAGTAGAACTTAAAACAGAATTTGTGGATTACATGCAAAATACCTAAATAATATTAATAGATATGGGATGTTTCCATATACTGCACATATTTCATTCTCTACTATCACCAAGGCTAATGAAGAAGATGCCATCCCAAAGCATCAGAAAAGATGAAGCTGCCCTCCAAGTTTCACATGTGGCCTAGTGAGGTTTATTCACTTCCTGTACTATAAAAGTTGACATGCAAATGGAACTTTAGGCTTATCAATGGCAGTATGCTCAGAGAAGAGAAACATCATTAGATATTTTTTTTCTAATTTTTTATTAGATATTTTCTTAATTTACATTTCAAATGCTATTCCGAAAGTCCCCTCCCCCTTTCCCCCTTCCCTCTCCCCTGCCCACCTACTCCCACTTCTTGGCCTTGGCGTTCCCCTGTATTGGGGCATATAAAGATTGCAGTACCAAGGGGCCTCTCTTCCCAATGATGGCCGACTAGGCCATCTTCTGTTACATATGGAGCTAGAGACACGAGTTCTGGGGCATCTGGTTAGTTCATATTGTTGATCCTCTTCTAGGGTTGCAGACCCCTTCAGCTCCTGGGGTTCTATCTCTAGCTTCTCCATTGTGGGCCCTGTGTTCCATCTTGTAGATGATTATGAGCATCCACTTCTGTACGAGACAGCTATATCAGGGTCCCTTAAGTAGGCACTAGCTGTCTTATGCCATAGTGTCTGAGTTTAATGACTGATTATGGGATGGATCCCCCCTGGTGGGGTAGTCTTTGTATGGTCCATCCTTTCATCTTAGCTCTAAACTTTGTCTCTGTAACTCCTTTCATGGGTATTTTGTTTCCTATTCACAGGAGGAATGAAGTATCCACAAGCTGGTCTTCCTTCTTGATTTTATGTGTTTTGCAAATTGTATCTTGGGTATTCTAAGATTCTGGGCTAATATCTATTTATCAGTGAGTGCATATCCAATGACTTCTTTTGTGATTGGGTTACCTCACTAAGGATTATATCCTCCAGATACATCCATTTGCCCAAGAATTTCATAAATTCATTTTTTTTAATAGCAGAATAGTACTCCATTGTGTAGATGTACCACATTTTCTGTATCCATTCCTCTGTTGAGGGACATTAAATTACTCATTGATATTTAAAACTATAGCTTTGTCTCAGCCTTTGTACTGTCTTATTTTTTCTAATGACTGTTGTTTGTAAGTGAACACTAGGTTACCACTTTACTCCTCTGCAATTGTTAGTAAAAATCTTACTTCCTTGAGTTTAATATTGCGTGCTGTGTTCAAAGTCTCAGTGCTTCAGAGTCCTTCACTCAACGATTTTCCCCTTTGTCATTGTGAACTCAGTCTAAAATATAGTCTAATTCAATTAATAGTTATCATCATTGTTATCCATCTTTCTTATTTATTAAAATGAAATATTTTTAAGGAAATATTTTACATAACACATTGCAAATAAAGTTCTAGCAAGTAGTGGACAATCAATTATTATTTTAAATATTTAAATTAATACTAAAAAAAAACGATGCCTTCTATGTGTCTTTTATTGTTCAAATTGTGAATGCTGGTAATAAACTCCATAAATACTTGAAAAAAGTTTGGAGAATAACTGTGTGATAGTCTCTATCCCAGCTTAGACACAACTACCTGTAGTATCATGTTTCTCAGTTGCCAAAGAAGCTATGATAGTGTTAAACATTTTACAAACCTATTGTTATTGACACAATGAATAATAATGAAGTGACTTTATGAACAACATACTAACTTACTTCTCATTAGTTTTATAATTTGGCATCTTCATAGAAGATTGTACAGCAGAACTAGAGAGATTTTCATAATAAGTCATCTCCCAAAGAATTTCAATGCAAAATCCAGGCATAGCATGGGATTTTAACACAAAGTATTTCTAAGTCCCTTCACTTATCACTCCTCTGACAAGAAAAACAGTGCATGGCTTTCTAAATATCTGACTTTATTCCAAATACAGAGTAAACAATGAGATAGAGTATTAATATTTCAGTACATGGCGATCACTGCGGGTTTAGTCTGTGTTTTTTCTAATAAAGCCCTGTCCTAGCAAAAGTCTTGACACACAACAAATACAGAGATACTTCTCATTTCATGGCTCTTGGTCACTCTTAGATCTCTCATGCCAATAGATTCTGAAAGCCGAGGTGCTCAAGCAACTAAACTGGCTTGTGAAAACTGATTCTTGAGTTCTTCAGTGTAGGTCTTTGACAAATTCTTGAAACCTTAAATTCTAAACATTATCTATAAACAAACAAAAAAATGTGAAAGAGAATTTCTAAATCTCTATTTTGGAGACAATGTCTGAGCACACTTTACAAACCAGAAGTTTTTCATTCTCAGCAAATTGTCATTTTTTCCCCTCATGTTCCTCCATAATTTGACTCTATCATTCCAATACAACACTTCATGGAGGCACAGATTTGAAGAATGGTGTATTTTATTGTGATCATAAAGTAACAAAAGATAATACCTTTTGAATTGTGTTTTTATATTTTCCAGAAATTTCTTGTTCTGTTTCTCTGATAGCACATGTGTTGAAGGTGCTGCTATTGTTAAAAATAATAGAGAAGAAAACATTGTACAGCTCCTCAAAGCAGCAGGCACAAAGTATTTGGTGATGTCAATGGTAAGAAAAGAGTCTAGACATTGGAGTGGCTAAGATACTAGACATGAGATTCTCTTCTTTAATCATTTGAGAATCAGAAAGCCAAAAACCAAATGCTTTTACTGAACTTATAGATATACACCTAACTGCTTATTTTCTTTTTTTTTTCCTTTTTTTTTCTTCTTTTTTCTTTTTCTCCAAAATTTTTAGCTTATTTTCTATATAATTCTCGTTTTGTAAATATAAGTAGGTCTTCAGAATAAATGAGAACTATAAACAGTGTTCAGTTAAGTAGTTAGAGTATTTAAGAAGTAATCTATTTTACAGTTATTGTCCTCATCTTAGATCTCAATGTACTATAGTATTTTCTTATTTTTAAGGACCATGCTAAGAATGAAACAAGCTGAGAATATTTTCCTCAAAATTCCCCTATTTGCCCAAAAATGTCACTAGAATATATTTCTTCCTATAGAAAATGATTAATCATATAAAGAAGGGGTATAAATAAATTGTATTAAAGGTGGGAGAGGGGTGAGAGAAAGGAAGGGGAGGGAGCATAGAAAGAGGTAAGGGAGAGAGAGGAAAGGAAGAAAGGAGGGAGAGAGAAGGAAAGAGAATCAGCGTAAGATACAAAGACAGAGTGAAAGATGGGAAATCATCACAGCATAGAATTTTGCCAAAATCATTAACCTTAGCTATGTAATCAAAGAGAAATTTAATTATTTAATTTTAGGAATGCAAGGGCTAAACTAACATCTATTTCAATATTTAAATTTAAGACTCAATCTAAGACGAAAGGATGGACTATCCAGAGATTACCCCATCCGGGGATCCATCCCATAATCAGCCACCAAACCCAGACATTATTGCATATGCCAGCAAGATTTTGCTGAAGGGACCCTGATATAGCTGTCTCATATGAGGCTATGCCACTGCCTGGCAAATACAGAAGTGGATGCTCACAGTCATCTATTGGATGGAACACAGGGCCCCCAATGGAGAAGCTAGAGAAAGCACCCAAGGAGCTGAAGGGGTCTGAAACCCTATAGGTGGAACAACAATATGAATGAACCAGTACCCCCCAGAGCTCATGTCTCTAGCTGCATATGTAGCAGAAGATGGCCTAGTTGGCCATCATTGGGAAGAGAGGCCCCTTGGTCTAGCAAACTTTATATCCCCCAGTACAGGGGAATGCCAGGGCCAATAAGTGGGAGTGGGTGGGAAGGAGAGCAGGGCGGGGGGGGGGGTATAGGGAAATTTCGGGAAAGCATTTGAAATGTAAATAAAGAAAATATCTAAGAAAAAGAAAAAAAAAAAGACTCAAATTCTCAGCTCAAGACCTCCCTTCTTATATCTTGGTGTTTTATGGACTCATGTCTGGTTTCCATAGTGACTGTTTTCATGAATCTATTAAATGATATAAAAACTGAAATTTTTCTCAACACTTATTTTCAAATTCCTGGAATTAGACTTTTACCCCCATTTCTACACCATGCCAAGAAATATTGCCCACAACTTCAATACATTTAAATTTGATAACAAAGACATATTTCACAATACAGGAGTAGAAAAAGAGAAATGATATATTTTTAGTACAAATTCAATATTTATAATATTTGGATAGAACTGGAGATAGGTAAGTTATTATATAGAAGAGAATAATAGCTTTGTCTTGATTCCTTTGGTGCAGTAGGTAACTGTATATTTTTTCATTGTTGTTCCATGGAGTCTGAGATACATGAACCAAGGAAGACTTAGTAAGAAACAGAAATGTGTTGGAAACAGAAGCTGTACTACATCAAGATTAACTTAATAAACTTTAATTGATTCTAATTTTTACTCAAAACCTTCTGAATTTAGCTCCCCTTCATCAAATAATAGAAGAAATATCATCATGAATGTTCTCTAGAAACCTTGATGTATTTTATGTTTTTAATTTTATGTAAGTATTGAACCCTTAATTTTTTTCAGATCAATCATTACTACTCCAAATTTTAACCTACTTCTATTGTTTGATCATTTTGTGCATCACATATTCGAAATGCTTAGTTTCATTTGGAACCAGTTAAGTATGTGCATATCAGGAGGCACTGAGAATCTTCTTTATATAACTTTGTAATGTCTCTCTCGCTTGTGCTGTGATCCTTTTTGCCCTGAAATACATTTTAGACATATATGCTTTGAAGTTATACAATTTTCTGTAATCACAGGTTTTCATATTATGATGATTGGATATTGTTTCCATGAGAATGTGGTAATTTTCTTTGCTAAACTACTGTTTTTCTGCTACATTACCATCAATCACTAGGATATATGTGGTAGAACTCTCACATATTACGCACATGTAATAAGTTCACATATTAACCACAAGACAAGTCTTTACTGAATAACTACACGAGTCAATAGCCTTTCCTTTGATGCATTCATGAGAAAAACTGATATTAAGACCTACTAAGAAATAAATTTTAAAGGACTTGAGTTTAATATATACATAAATATTGGTATAAATATATAAGATTTTCCTCAAACTCTAATAGTTGATAATAGAATGGGTTTATATTTTGTCATTGCTAGTGACAAAAATGTTTCTTCATTAAAAAACATGATTTCATGGCCATGGTTCAGTCAGAAAACTTCTTGCTGCACAAGCATGAAGATATGAATTAAGATCCCCAGAACCTAAAGTGACAAAATGCGAATGCCTAGAGGACACATTTGTAATCTTAGAACTGGGAAAGCAAAGAAATGATCCTCAGTAGAGCTAGCATAACCATTGAGCTCCATGTTCAGTGAAAGACTCTGTGTCAAAACAAAAAGTAAAACATTATTAAGTGAGATACTGTGAGTACACACATGCACACGCACACACACACACAAAAACACACACACTTAATTTGAATAAAAGATAAAGTTATAAATTCTTATGGCTATAGGATATTGTTACAGAAAGATTTCCAGAAAAAAGCACAGGAATCCTTGCTAAATTTTAATAAATTTTCTTTACATAAATGTTGACAGTATTACAAATGACTCCTGGAATATGCTTCCTTTTGTTGTTGTTGTTGTGTAAAGATAGTGTTATATTCCTAAAATTCACATCTAACTGGGTACTGTGTGCTTTAATTTACTAAATTTGGCAACTCTATACCTAAGCTGTCTTCTCAATGGATACTATGTTCTATAAAACTTACCTTCTTTAAGCTACATAGGGGAGAAAACAGTAACAGCTGATGGCAGGAGCCAGCCAAATTCTGGCATGCATTCTTACATGAGGCTGTTTTAATTATGTTGGCAACATTTTTGAGACCAACTTAACACTCTAAGATGAATTTAGAACTTATGAAATACACCATGGTTATATACTAGAATTATAAGTAGGAAACAAGAGTAGAATGTCAAAGAAGGAACATAGTAAAAATCCCTTCGGGTATTTTGAAAAATCACTTTGTCTTACGCAGCCCCATGGGCCTACATTTCATAGTATCAGAGCCTCAAGCCTGAATTAATTGTTCTTACCAGATTTCAAAGAAATATTATCAAAAAGCAATGTTCAAACTAATATAACATAGTCACTGACAAAGTTTTAAATGCATGGAAGCATCAATGCTTGATACCTCTGGCACTTTCTGTGAAAATTGAAATGATTTTAGAGTAAAGTAAAAATATTAGAATATGATAACAGCAGCAATTCAGACTTGCTTATTTAAGTATTTATAATATTTAACCCAGTGCCTGGCAATGGTTTAGTATGAGAAAAATATTTTTAGAATAAATTAATACCTCTTCATTCTACTCATCTCTTCCTTTTAATTTCAACTTTATTTCTAGACCTACTTTCTTCCTTAGGATGATTGGGGATCTCTCAGCCAAGATTCAAATTTACAGATACTATTGACAAAATTCTAAACCTTGCCTCTAAGAAAAAATACAACTAGAATCTTTACCTACAGAAAAAAATGATAACAAATTATCTGTATTTGAAAAGAAGTTACCTTCTAGGGGAAAGAACATGCACAACAAGGCCTTTCAGTAGCTGATGATCTGCCCTGAGTGTTTTACTGGATATTTAAAGAATAGCAAATCTACTCTTTTTCTCTATGTAAACTATTAGGTCAGAGATAAACTATCTTTATTATGAAACAGGGTTCATAAGAGTTAAGCCTAGTAAGAAATTGAACTGCACATATTACGTGGATTGTTGATATAAAACTGCAGGAAATGAGTGCATACAATACATGAAATCTCTTTGTCAATAGAAAAGATGTAGTCCAGGATGAATTAAGTTCCTAAAACTCCATACCATGGTAGAAGAATCATTATAAACCTTCTCATAACACTAAAACTATCAGTAAAAGTAAAAAAAAAAATAATTCTATAGTATTCTTATTGTACTTGCAAAATGCTCTCTTTAACACCTTCAACCATATAAACATTTTAGAGGTATGAATGTAATACAGTTAACAACATTTGAAGCTGCAGAGATAGCTAAAGGGTTAAGAGCACTCGGTGCTCTTACCAAAGACATGGATTGGTTTTCCAGCACTAACAATGAGTAGCTCACAACTGCCTCTAACTCCTGATTCAGGCAATCAAATGCTCTCTTCTGGCCTTTTTGGCACCTATGTGCATATGTAGTACACAAACGTATGTCCGGACAGGCACGCACATGAACACACATACACACACACACACACACACACACACACACACACACACACTCCAAAAGGAGTACTTTTAAAAGAGGGAAATTGGTGGCTGGGTGGTATATACTTTAAGGGCTAAACTGGCCTGTTTTTAATCACTATGCCTTAATTACACTTTACATTTTCTAAATTTGAATATCTTATGGATGTGCACGGTAGAATTTAAAAGTATAAAGGGTTAATGCATGGTGGACAGTATCCCTCTTACTTTGGAATATTGTTTCTATATAATTGCTTTGTGTTCTTTAATATAAAACTACAGATGAAATACTAGGCACAATGTTTCCTGTTTTGGTTATTCTTCAACAGCACAAGTAGAGTGTTTTTATTTTCATTGTGGAATACAATTTCTTTACAGAAGCACCAAGTTTCTCACTTTCCCTCATAAAGAAAGGGGTTGATTCTGAAATGTTTGTGTTATTGCTGATATTATATCCAACATCCTCACTGAACATATCATTTTACACAGTATGGGTATGTATGTAGAATGCACTCAGGGTGCTTTCAGGAATTGTGTAGGAAGATAACACTATTACTTACATGTGGATAATCTGATGCTTCAGCAGGAATGCATGCATATTTACATGTAGTCATCATGTTATTCTCTTCATTTCCTAATGAATACTGTTTTTGTAAAAGGTACGTTTTCACCCCTACACACTCTTTAGCACAGTATTATCACCAGAGGTTATGCCAAGTCTAGGAAAGGGAATGGTGTTATTGTGGTAAATTTTTAATGTTTTATTTAATTATGTTTTAGAATTACCATTATGTGTGCATCTGTATGAGGATGTTTTATTTAGGTTCAGGTTTCATGAAGAGCAGGAGATGATTTAGGGTCCCTTAGGACAGTATTCACTAATGACTGTAAGCTGCACAATATGAGTTCTGGGAACTAAGTCTGGGAGTCCTCTGTAGGAACACTTCATGTTCTTCCCCACTGAGGCACCTTCCCAGGCCTGACTATAAAATTCTAATCAATATTAATTTATTATGAGGAATTCAAATATTTCATATGCTTTTGTCAACTGCATCTGCGTATGTTAGCAATTTCGAGCTTTTGCTACTTTTAAAATTATTCGGATTTCCTTACTGATTTGTGGAAACATTTTCCATAACATGAAACGTAGCTATTTGTGATATGAGTTGAAATTACTTTCCATTTTTATTCATCTCTTGAACATTTACAACATTACAATTCTTAAAATTTTCCATAACTGGAAGAATGCTAAATAATTCTTAATTGTTGATAGACAAACTTATACTATACAGTAGAGAAGAAGCAAAAAATAATTTTGGCCCCAGGTGTATAGTCCTTGTGTGCCCTTGGGATTCTCTTTGAACTGGTTTGTTACTTAAATAGTTTATTCAAGAATGAGATAAAAAAAATCTTGAACAAATGATTTAATCTTAAACATTATGTAAAATATACTTTTATTCTTTTCTTCTAGTCTTTTGATGACTCGTATTGCATTATATTTTAATGTTACCTTGTGATTATCACAATTTATTTTATTGTTAAACAAGATATGTAAATCTACTTTAACTCACTTTAGAATGCTCTTTGGTTCCAACAGTAAAGCTACATAATTGTCCTTACTTCTCAGACTTGGAGGCTTATTTTATAAACCAATTTGGCAATTATATTTAACTTAATATATATTATATCAGGCGATTACATAAAAAGGCATCTTTGCCCCCCACCCCCAAGAAACATTTGGTGGAGCCTGGAAATGTTTCTATTATCAGAACTTGCGGAATTTGCAGACACTTTTGCTTAAAGGACATGAATATGGTTAAAGATCCCAGAAGTGCTGACCAACAAAAAAGATGATCTGTTTTCATAAAACACTAATGCTGTGGTATGCAGGTTTTAGACACTTAATTGTATTCTACATTTATACCTTTGTGGGTTAGTGTGTTCCCAGGATATAGACAGTTACTCACAGATCTATGTTAGATTTCATATGCAACTAATCCATCTCTTCCCTAGTTGCTTTTAGTTGGAGAGTTTTTGTGTAATATTTTGATTAATTGATAAAAAAAATTGCAAGTATATTTTGATCATGGTTACCCATTTCCAACTCCTTCCAGAGATATCCTACTTCCTTACCTACTTACACTATATTATAATTTTTCCTGAAGATTTAAGCTCAATTTATGCTACCTAAATATTCTTTGAGTTAGGAGTAGAATATTATCCTGCCCTGGACTATGGTCCATCCAAAGGGACTATAACCTTAAAGAAAATGGACTCTCTCTCCCTTCCCCTTCCCCTTCCCCTTCCCCTTCCCCTTCCCCTTCCC
>LR749710.1:215065-305691 GCA_902729485.2 Mus minutoides
ATGGACCAACCAGTGACTGCAGCAGCCAGGGATCCATCCCATAATCAGCCACCAAACATAGACACGATTGCATATGCCAGCAAGATAGTGCTGAAATGCCTTGATATAGCTGTGGGAGGCTATACCAATGCCTGGCAAACATGGAAGTGGATGCTCACAATCAGCTATTAGATAGAACTCAGGACTCACAAGGAAGGAGATAGAGAGAGTACCCAAGGAGCTGAATGGGTCTTCAATCCTATACGTGGAAGAAGAACAGGAACTAACTAGTACCCCCAGAGCTCATGTCTCTAGCTGCATATATAGAAGAAGATGGCCTAGTTGGCCATCATTGGGAGGAGAGACGCCTTGGTCATGCAGACTTTATATGCCCCAGTACAGGGGAATGCCAGGGCCAAGATGTAGGAGTGGGTGGGTAGGGGAGCAGGGCGGGGGATGGGGGAGGGTATAGGGGACTTTTGGGATAACATTTGAAATGTAAATGAAGAAAAGATCTAATAAAAATGGGAAGAAAAAATATATACTGCATTTAATCTACATCAGTCACTCAGCAAACTTTTTTCTCTGATCTAAATTTACAGATAAAATTTAAATTGTATTTTGGAAAATTTTTTTAAAAACCTAGAAAAGTGAAACACTAAACTAAGAGGATAAAGATAGCTTTTGTTCACTATTTTACACTAATATTTACTCTAAACTTATAAATCATTCAAATCCAATAAAGTGTGTCAAGCTTCATTTCACTTAAAGACATTGTAGAGAAGTCCAAACTTGAAGAGTAAAATTGGATTTAATGCTAGGTATTGTATAGTAGTGGAAGCATGTAGTTACAAAATAGAATGTGGGAATGATTAAAATGTTGACAAAATTCTTTAAAGTGATATATGTGTGTATGTGTGTTTGTGTGTGTGTGTATATTTTCTCCCCATTCATGTATATAAGAGTATATTTGGTATATGTTGAACATTATTATATCTCACATTTTCCATAAGAGAAGTTCATTCAACAAAGATGGCATTAATTAATTTTGTTGGAAGAGTGTATTAGGGAATCTGATTAGCAGAGAATTATGAGGAACGATGTCATGATGTCACAGCAAGCTTTTCATAGTCACCTGTTAATATTCACGTTGTTACTGTCATTAGGTATTAATGGTTCATGTTTCCATTAAACCCTCTTCTTATATACTGAACAGATCTCCTTTATAGATGTACTATAAGTTTATCATACTGCTTGATAGTTACAGGTTAATCATTATGGAAAATCTAAGACCATGAAGAGAGAATTTAGAACTCCTTCATTTTGAATTATAGCTTTCCCCTGACTATCAGGGAAATCTGAAAGTGATAAAGTATCTTTCTCTATCTATAACATAATAGCATTAAAACTCCCCTTTAGATAGGGGTTTTAGCACATCTGCTTAGACATAGTCATGACAGATACTATTTTAAAATCCATTCTTCTTGCTCTTAATGCCAGTATTTTAAATACATTTTTAAAATAATGTGGGGGTTTTGTACTCAGTTCATTTGTATGATACTTAATTATATTATAACAGCAATGATGTGAGTTTAAGTAAATAAAAGAAAATTTAAATTATAGAAAGAGATAAGAGGAAGAATTGATGAATAAAAATCCAAGTTCTTTACCTTCACTATTAATTATATCAAAGTACATTCAATATACCTTTAAATGTCTACAACCATTTGATTTAACACAGCTATACAGTCAAGTTGCAGATGACCTTTGGTTGCCTCTGTGATAACCACAAACTGAGCAGCACCATAGAGATTATGTCTCCAACAGAATCTATACTGTGGCTCTTTACAGAAACAAGTAACCTGTGCTACAACAATAATTAATGAGATTGCTGCCCATGAACAGTTCTTGGGTTGCAATGAATAAAGCAGAAAGAGAAATCATACTGTTAATTTTGTTATGTCATTTTAAAACACTTATACAGTACCTAACATATATAGCATAGTTCTCTTATTTGTGAAAACGTCCTGATAACCAATCACTTTATGAGCCAAGATATCAATTACATCACTGTTTGTGTGATGATGTAGAAACAGCTTACACACCCAACAATGCAAAAAATACACAGAATACTTCACGACATTACAGTTTATACTGTTATTAATTGAATGCTTAACAAATCAATTTATGTGTACCAGTATTTCTAAAACACAACTTTTAAGCTTCTGGCCTCAGGATCACTAAAACTTGATCTTCAATAGGGGGGAGTGGGTGGGGTGGGTAGGGGAGCAGGGTGGGGGATGGGGAGGGTTTAGGGGATTTGGGGGAGAACATGTGAAATGTAAATGAAGAAAATATCTAATAAAAAATGAGAAAAAAAGCAGACAACTGACAGGATGTTTGAAACTTGCACTCAGAGAGAATAAATTAACTAATCATAAAAAAAAATGCGATTGAAAACTGTATGTTCAGAAAAGCACTGAAATTGGGTGTGTGGTGGTGCTCCGACACCTGCAGTCTCTGTGTGTTTGTTCTCATTGCAGTCCGTCTTCCTACATAAACATCATCTCCTGCAGGAGTCTCCAGACTCAAGAACAAACTTAATCTGAAGAATATTTTGCAGTTTGTTTACTTAGTATTGTCTGTCATCAGAGTATGTTTGTTTTATAATATAATGGATACACTACTGGATAGTCTAAATCCATCTTGGGGAAGTAGATTGGAGAGTTTCTTTATATTTTAAGAAATATTCATTAAACAAGTTTCCTGGGTGGTTCTAATAAATTTGCAGAAATTGAGAACTCTAGTCAAATGCATTGATTATATTTTCCAAACATTTGACAAGTCATATATGTTTATTATGACACTAATGGTCCTCACTCAGTAGCCAACAAGAATGTGAGATCTCACAGTTTAAAAATCATGTTCTAGCACTAACCGGAAATTTACTAAATAGGGACTGATTCTTACTTATATTTTCTTATTCTAAAAATGGTTACCTAACTAATATATGTCAAAACCTATTCTTGAATATTGATAATTAAATAGGAAAAGCATACATATATATCCGTCATATAACTTCTAAAAGAATATGTATAAAAAATTTAAAAATTAAAAAAAATAAAATTTAAAATTAATCACACATACACATAGTATTTATGATGATGAAAAAGCAGTTTGAAAAAATAAATAATATGTAAATATAAAGATTACCACAAAGCAAATTTGGAAAAGGTCCACTGAAAGATGCATGCCTTCCCCTTGCTGCATGTGACTTCTAATGCAATTTAATAAAAGAAAAATCTCTCATTAACACCACTATGTCTTTTGACTGAGAACTTACAGAACCACTAACCTTTCCTTGACTGAGTGCCTAGGCCACAATACACAAATTGTTGCCTTAGCTTTGAAGTCATATTCTGTGCCAAGACTTGGTTTCCTTAAGCCTTCAGTAAGACCTTGCTGAACTAACAAGCTGTCCCCATATTATTGTTAGCATGTCCTCGCACCTAGAGAGGATAAACTTGCCTTGAACTTGAAGGGTTAAGTGCAGTAATAGATTACAACCAGAAGAGGGTAGCAGAGGGTTGCTGAGTAAGAACTAATCCTGTCAAAGTTCTTCCTCCTAAAAAGGCTGTATTATAAGTACCAGTGTAGTCAAACTCCAGAGAGTAAATGCCCAGAGTAAATCACCAAAATAGGAAGAACATACCTGATGAGTAAGAATAATAATCTAGGATAGCATATGCTATGAAAGAAATAATACACTGATGGCATGGTAGATAGGTGTAGAACCCTATCTTAACAAACAGCCTTAGCTGCTATCAGAAATTTCATTTCCTATCAGATGACCCAAATCTCTATACATGTACTACTACTCAAATGTCTATTTCCCTCTTGTTCCTGTCAATGTTTGTCTATGTCTATTTTTATTCTCATACACTCTGTGTCTGGTAGGTTCTACCCAGTCAAGAGTACAATAGTGCCTAAATATACCATGAGATCTCAGGATTCAAAGGTTCCTTCTTTAGAATGTAGTGCTTATTCATCATGAGCCCCTGGTTTAAGCTTGTCCCTAGAAAGTATAATAGAAAGCATTCTTATAATAAGTCTTTTAGAATATCTTAAAGTTGAAACCAAGACCTTGGGTATGATTAATTTTGTAGTGCCTTCCACACCACAATACCAGATAGACACTCAATAAATTTTGTTGTTGGATTTAAGGAAAGTGTTTAATAACAAAATTAAATCATATTTTTTACACTCTTTTTGTATTCCACAATGGCAGCAGTTGGACGTTTATTTCTACTTCATGATTTATAGAACCCAGACAACACATCTTTTGTCACAGCAACTAGCAGGAATGGTTTCTACAGAAACCATTGGTCAGGCTTCTGACAATGATATCGAACAGATGAGCTTAAAAATTCAGTGCAGGAAACCAGTATGATCTTTAAATCATCACCCTCCATGACCCTCAGTCCAAAGCAAGCCAAAGGTCAGAGCTGTCCCCATGAGTTTTGGCCAGGATTCAGCCACCTGTCAACTGCAGTAGACTTGCCAGCAGCTCTCTCTGGACAAGAACTAACAGAAATTCTGGGCAAAAAGCCAGATAATCATCCAGAGTCTTAGAGCCAAGTATATGAAAATGGAAAAGAAAGAAACACTGAGATTTTTTTTCTTTCCAACAATACTGTAAAATCAAACTAAAATATTTTCAAGTATTTGATCTTTAGTATTGTTTATAATACATGAAAAAGCATTATTATTTTAGTTATTATTACTTTAGTACATTATTATTGCTATTATTATTATTACTTTAGAGTATTTGTCATTTTCATAAATGCTCCTGCATGAAATATTTATTTATTTATTTATCTATTTATTTATTTATTTATTACTGTGTAACTCATATGACCTGGTTTATAGTTCATATTAATTTGGATTTTCTGATTGTACAGGTAAACATAAATTATCTCGTGGGACAGATAATGATTTGAGGCCAGGATAGGACCATATAAATTTTTCCTATAAAACAGTTTTCATTTGAACAAGCATCTTTTACTTACAATATTATTTAGTAGCCCTGAAATATAAATAAGGAGCAGATAAAAAACAGGACTTTGCAAGGTAGTATCTCATCCTTAATCTTACTTCAGTTTATTTATATATAAACTTTTTCTGCACAAAATTTGTTTATATGATGTTTTCGGACATTATATTTTATGGGTGAAAAGAAAGCAAAAGTGAAATTTCTAATTTAAACACAAAGTTAGAACTTGGGAGAGAGAGAGAGAGAGAGCTCATTCACTACTGGTAGCAGTACAAACTAATACAGCTTCTGTGCAAATCAGTGTGGAAGTCTCTCAAAAATTAAAAAATAAATCTAGCATGCAGCCAGCTATATCACTCCAATATATATATATATATATATATATATATATATATATATATATATATATATATATATATATACACACACAAAGACTATATCCTATCATGGAGACACTTAAAAAAACATGATACTGTCCATCAACAGATAAATAGATAATGTAAATTATATGTTCATGTGCATGCATGCACATGTGTGTATATGTATGTGTGTATATGCTTTTGTGTGTGTGTATATATATATACAGCTGTAAAAATATGAAAATATAAAGTTTCCAGAAGATGGATGGAGCTGGAAAATATGATTAACTTAAACTCAGAGAAACACAAAGATTGCATGCTTCCTTAAAAACCCTAGTGCACAAATATATCATTTTGTTTGGATTGAGTCATTGTGAGGCAACAGTTTTAAAAAATTCTGCTAGAGCAAATATTCATTAAAACTGAATTTAAACAAGTATTAATATGAGAAGTTCAATCTTTCTTTCTCTCAATTTCAGGTTTTTTTTTTTTTTTTTTTTTTTTTTTTGAGAACACTAAACATGAACTAGGAAGAGTCAATCCAGGACAATCTGGAAATCAGAAAGTAGGAAGATCTTAGCTCATATGTAGATTATACTCCCACTCCCATTGGCTAGACAATAATCACAGAACAATAATTTTATGGCAGCTATTTGATGAGTTTTCTAGCCCCTGTTTCTCAAGCTGACAATTTTATTAAGTGAGTTTAACAGTAACTGACATCTGAGAATGAACAAATAAGTCTTGAATATGTTAATTTTTTTCGTATAACCTGTGGAAAATAGAATCAGATAGAAGGGTGCATCTTACCAAGTGGGTGTGACATTTAAATTATTCTAGTTCATACCTGAAAAACCTAGGTATGAAAAAATTTAATAACCTGAAAAATTAGGATTTATAGCAAAAATAAAATAAACAAGCGACAACAACATCAACAAACCCTTGTCTTGTCTTTGACTTATTCTTTAATTTTTCAGTATTGTCACATGGTTAACACAGCTTCCAAGGAGGATAATTATATAGGCACAGATTAGGATGTCTCATTCTTGCCACTTGAATATACTCAAAGAGAGGTATTCCTATGAATTAGTCTTGAAGTTTTCAGGCTTTCTTCAACATAGCAAAGAAGCCAATGTGTTGTCAAGGAAATACTAAAGTGGCCCTTCCTGTCAGCTTTTTAGACATTTTAAATTCTCATGAGAAATTGCTGTAATACATTTTTTTTTACCAGTTCAACTTTTGCACTTATATCTTTAAAGTCTGAAGAAAATTCATATGTGAAGAGCATTAAGGCTTGGGTATATAAAGATATTCAGAAATGTTCATTTCAAGAAATAGGTTTCTGTGTTGTACTCTGATTGTTAGAGAGGAAGTACTGGGATTAAAGAAAAGAAAAAAAGAGGTGAACCTCGTCTGGGAAGAATTAACTCCAAAGCAAAACTTATATATTGAGAAATAGAAAACTTTCAAAGAAAGTCACTAGGAGACAATAATGACAGGTGAATGAGTTCTTTCTATTCAGTGGCTCTGTGGAACAAAGTTGATATCCACTGTTGTACTTAATTCTCAAAACAGTTCTACAAATTACATATTTACTTCCATTATTAATGAGAAAAACAGACACTGAAGCACATGTTCAGAAACATAGGGACTTCATGATATGGGCTTGCTCATGGATACATAGAAACTGTTGAGTTTGCTGGTTCTATCTGAAGTTCATCACAACATGTAGTATTTTAAAATAAATATATAATTGCATGCTGTGGTTGAAGTCATCAGTCTTTAAGGTTTCAGAACATCTTAATCATTCTAAAAAGCTTTTCTAGATTGGTAACATTCATTGTGAGTCATTTTATTTACAGATAAAGAAAATCTATTAAATAGTGTCTTAAAATACAACTTTCATATAACAAATAGTGCAGAAATGCTGCTGATGTGGACCAGTACCCCAATTACTCTGCTATATTTCCCTGCTCACTATTTCTTTTTGTTTTCCACAATCAGTTAGACATTGGCCTCTACTTTGGGTATGTATCTGCAATTAAGCCCATAGTAAGAAACAACAATCGAAGAGGTACATCAATTGATTTTTCCATACTTCTGTAACAGCAATGACAATATAATCTACAATAAATTTCAATAACAACTTAATAATACAGTTTGAATGTATTTGATGCTCTCTGACTTTGAGATGTTATTTTTTTCATAAGGACTAACTCTTACATAACACATAAAGTTATGAAAAAGAGATCATTATCTTAATTTTATGGATAATAAAAATTGAGAAGAAAATTAATTCTTTTCTTCATAGTCAAGATCCTAAAGTTAATTTTAAAGCCATGTTCTAAATCTGTACTTAGTCCTAAATTTATTGCTTATAATTTATGCTATGCTTATTCTTCTAGCCAGTAAATGGACATGTGCATGTATATGCAACCTTTATAACCTGATTCAGGTGCCAACATCATCAAAACTGCCACAATTCATCACCATTTCAAATTCTCCTTTCTCTATGAGGGAAGCAAAATTTACATATTGAATGAGCAGTAAACCGTAAAACATCTCTTCCAATGAGTTAAAATGTCTTAAACCTACAGCACTGATTGTATAAAAAACAAACAAACAAACAAAGAAACAAACAAACAAAACTATGTCTAGGATGCTAATCAGCTCCTTCAGCGCCATGCCTGTCTGGATGCTACCATGCTTCCTGCCATGATGATAATAGACTGAAGCTCAGAACCAATAAGCCTGTCCCAATTAAATATTGTCCTTTATATGAGTTGCCTTGGACATGATGTCTCTTCACAGGAGTAAAACATCAACTAAGACAGAACTTGGTACCAGGGACTGGCATATTGCCGTGATAGGTCTGACTATGCTTTTGTTTGGAAAAATGTGGATTAGGAACTTTGAATTTTAAAACAATAGAATCCTTTAAGTGGGGTTCTATGGCCCATCTTATCAGATATATGGAAGACATTACAGCTGAGGGTGATTTGAAGTGTGAAAGTCTGGTTCTAGAGGTTTCAAAGCACAAAAATATCAGTATGTGGCCTAGAGACTGTTTCTGTGGTGATTTGCTGCTTTTCACCCTTGTCTGAAGTTTCTGACAGAGGCTAAAGTGAAGAGACTCAGATTAATTACATTGAGAAAAGAAGTCTCAGAAATAGCCAGCATAGACTTTGTCCTCTGGTTTATTCTCATGAAGAGCATGATCAAGCATAGCAAGCTTCAAATGGCAGGACTTACTTAGTTGGGGCTATTAAACCACCTCAAAGTTTATCAGTTTAAATCAGTTCATTATTGAATTAACTTAAAATAAGGCAGGAAGTGAAGAGTGACTACAAATAGTTCAAAGAACAATAGCAGCATAAGGTACTTAACTTAAACCCTTCCAAGTATCATACAGAATATAAAGGATTTTATCCAAAAAAAAAAAAAATACAAATATAAGAATTCATGCAAAAAAATTTATAAATAAATAAAAAAGAATTTATGCATTAAATTCCTTTTACATTTTAAAATTAGAGTAGAGAGGTAACTCGGCAGTTGAAAGCATTTATTGCTCTTACAGAAGACTGGAATTCAGTTCCCAGGACATATATCATAAGGCTCATAATCACCTAAAATGCCTGTTCTAGAAGATCTGACACCCTCTTCTGACATCCTCAAGCATACACATGCACATTCTATATACTCATACAGATACATACAAATACATATGCTTATATATAAATAAAAATAAATATTTTCTTCAATTTTTTGTATGTCAAGTAGCACTAGAGGTAAAGTGATAATCATATGATAAAGTGATAATCATATGAGCCATAACAAATTCTCTGGTGAGCTATAAATATTACTGAGTTACTGAGAAAACAAGATGCATTACTTGTGGTATACAGAATGGACACATTTATCTGATACAAGCCCAGTAAGTCATCATGTAGCAGTGTGACAGAGAAGAAAATTTCTATGAAGAGTCCAAGGAAAGTAAAACAAACCCAATTCATGCTCACACAAAAAGCCAACATGCATAATAGTGAACACACCTATAACCTTTTCTCCTCATTTTTAAATCACTAAAAATAATAACTCCCAATATGACAACTATGTGAAATCTCTTATCTTGATCTCCACTGTACTCTGACACTCTTTCTGAAACTGTTGAGTGCAATATCAAGATAAGTGACAGCACTTGAGATGAAATGACTGATGATATAGACACGCTACCTTAAAAGTACACATGTTTCTGGATAATTAAAGTGTCACTGAAGTCAGAAAAACTTATAAACTTGTGTAATAAAATTGTTGATCTGATAACTATTTTTTTCTTGTGTAAATAGTGTCATAAAATGACATATTTTTGCCACAGAGATGAAATTTTGTTTTAACACATACAACTTGCCAACCTTTCAGACATGACGTGATGAATCACAACTTTGGTACCCCACAAAATTTGTTTTGATTTCATCAACTGTGGTTCATCTGTCCATTGCAGACTATTTTCTAACAGACATTTACTCTATTAATGACAGTTTTGGTTCATTTTATCTCGTGATAGCATGTTAAAAGTCTAGTCATGTTCAAAAGAAAGAGTTTCATTCACGTTTGATCTCTCTCATAAATGTAGCATCTTGTTTGATAAACAAGTCAATCAAGTAATTATTTCATTTGATAGACATAGGTGATGGGGTAAAAGCAATGGTAATTAGATTTAATTATCTGTCAGTTCTCAGCACATCAAATGGCCAAATTTATAAACCACCACAGTCCACAAGAATAAATAATGCTGGAAATGTTGACAATTTGGTTGACAATGGCTTTAGTTAAGGAAGAAAGTTATAATTCAGTTTCTGAGTAAAAATTCTGGAATGCAGAAAATAATTTAAGACTGAGGTAAGATTTTGTTTTGTTTTGTTTTGTTGTTGCTGTTTGGATATCTGCAGATTTGCAATATTTTCCTATTTACTAGTAAACTTTCAGTTCACTTATTGAATGTGCTGAAGATTCTACATTGTCTTCTTTTCCACCCACTGTTCTAGTAAGCTGCTCTAATTTAGCACCTATGAGGTCTAGACTTTCGAATATCCTTTTTGTTCTGTTCAGTTACCACTTTCATAATAACACTTTGGATCTTTAATCGCAATAAATGTTCTATGTACCTGTCCTCCTCTCCCTTTAAAGTATTCACTTTATCCTCTTCAAAACTACAACCATAGGATTCATTTCTACACCACTGAAACTCAGTACTTTCTACCAAATATTCTTCCTTCCTTCCTTCCTTCCTTCCTTCCTTCCTTCCTTCCTTCCTTCCTTCCTTCCTTCCTTCCTTCCTTCTTTCTTTCAAATCTGACAGTTACTTTTATTTCAGTTTTGGATTATCATTCAGTGTAAAAGGTTTCATTATGATGCGTTATCCAAGTATGTCATATTTCATCCTTATCTATCCCTTCTCCGGTGGCCTCTGCCATTTCTGAACTTCTTTTTGCTGCTCTATTTTCTCACCAGAAACAATTGGTCATCGTTCACATAATTTGCATCTGAAACTCCCATTTTTTACACAGAACTAGAGAAGAGGAAAGTATAAGTTATGGAACAAAGTTAGAGACTGCATCTGTTTACATAGTGGGTGTTCATGCAAAAATAGAAATTAAGACCATGCTTTTGAAATCCTAAATTATAATTCTGCCTCTTATTATTCTGGTGCAAAATAAATTCTTAGAGCTTTAGTTTGAGTGTTGGTATATGGTAGAAGAGAAGAGAGTATGTAGAAAAGAGAATATAACAGTGTGCTATGAAATAGACAGACTGAAGCATCACAAATATGGCTAATTGGAAGGTGTATTATTTACTTCAGAAAATATGTAAGTACTGTGTACTTGGAATGATTAGACTTTTGAGGCTATAACAGACATGGTTCTAAGCAAGGACTTCCAGTACATAGTACAACTATCGAGTTGATATGATCAGTAGGCATATAGTAGAGAAGTAAGATTTATTGATACTCTATTTTAGTTTTTGGAGATTTTTACCAGGATTAATGTGGTACATAATGATTCAGTTACTTGCTTATAGTTTTGACATTTATTTAAATGAAAGATGGAAAAACTGTGGACTTAGCAAACATGGATTTCTGAGATGATTACTTATATTAATAGCACTCATGAATACAGCAACGTACCCAGGATATTCAACTTACAAGGAGAAAAAGCTCATTTAGGTTCACAGTTTCAGAAGATTTAGTCTGTGGTCTATTAACTTCATTACATTAAGCCTATGGCAGAATACTGCTTCAACACAGACAGAACGCAGAGGGGTAAAGCCACTTATTCATGGTAGCTGGAAGCCAAAGCACAGAAAGCAGGCAGGGTCCAGGGTAGCAATATCCTTTGTAAGGGATGATGCCTATTATGTGACATCCTTATACTAGGCCCAACATCTGATCATACTATTAACCACCAGCAGAACCTGACACTTCCTTAGGGAACAGAAAAGATCCAGACTAATACACTGTCATATAATTGGCATAAACCAGTGCAATTGTACCTATGTGCCTGTAAACATACTTATTTGAAGGTTTCTTTCCTTTATGAAATGCTGAGGAGAGCCTCTGAGCTCCATAGAATTTGGTTACAGAGAAAAATCTAAAAATTCACTATTATGCATTAAACACAGACAAAAGTGTTTCACTCTTTGCATCTTTACACTCACACATTACCTACCACGGGATTTTGCTGTTAACTTCTTTTTTAATGTTGTTATTTTCAGAGCATTTTAGAATATGGAAGACAATAACAACTAAACCTTTGATTCCAAAGCATTTGTGAAAGGATTAGATGATTACACTCTGGTCATGGAAGAGGCAGAACTTTTCCTTTGTTGTTTTGTTTTAATCCGCTATTACACAAATATCTCTGTTCTCTCAAGCAAATTTAGAATAAGATGCTTCTGATACTATAAGCATACTGGTAAACAAAAAATTGAAGTTTTAAAACAGCTGTAACTAGCACAATTGGTGAATAGTTAAATTGGTTAAAGTGAAGAATGGTTTTGGAGGGCATTTACAGCACTCGAGTGATTATAAGATACAGCAAATTACACTGATCACTGTAGTAAGATAATGAAGCCCACTCTTCCAGTAAAGTCACATTCCCAGTGACAGAACAAAATATGTATAATATTGTTAAATGGGGACATGATTCTAACAATGCAAAGGAAAGATTATCTAAATACTTTGAATTAATAGTCAATATTTTTTTACTTTGTTTTGTAGCCTTTGTTCTTAAGTTGTTATTGTTGCATACATACATATAAATATATAAGTAAATTCTGCTTAATCCATTTGGTGCTATACATATGTATGTGTTTATCGCTGATTGTCAATGGGGAGGTATCAAACACTTTCACTGAAGTTCTGTTACATTGTACATCCTAAAATGTATCATTTCAATAATGCTCGTGCTTATACACTAGTCCTCTTAGCCCCTTTGGATTTACAGCACACAGAGCTAAACCATCCCAACATCATATGTCCAATGCCCAGCTTTTTTTTTTAATTAAGCATATTTAATAGAAATAGAACAATATTACTTACTCCCTTCCTTTCTTTTCTCCAGCCCCTCCAACATATCTTCCCTCCAAAACCATCCCATGACTCCTCCCTTCAAGATGGTAGCCATTTTGTTTTCAATTATTTCTGATATATATATATATATATATATATATATATATATATATATATATACCTGTGTATAAATATAACCTGCAGAACCCACGTTTTGTTGCATGTGTGTATATGGCTTCAGGATTGGCCATGCTGTGTTGGATAACCAATAAGAGAAAACATCACTGGATGACGCCAATTCTTCTTCTCCCAGGAATTATTGGTTGCCTATAGTCTTTGTATGGAACCCTGAGAAATTTCAACCCTTCTATATGTCAGTTAAAATAGGCATTGTACAATGCTTGTCTAGGCAGTCATTTATATAAAGGACTGTTTCAAAACAGACTTTCTGATACTTTGGCTTTTACAATCTTTCTTTGTACTGTACCCCCTTTTTTCTGTAATGTTCCCTGAGCCATAGATGCTGTAGCTGTGAAACAAAACTATCTATTGGGCTGAGCTTCTCATGATTGGTTTATCTCTGCACTGTATGCAGTTGTTGTTTCTCAGAAGATATCAATTTTCTATCAGAAGACACTTATTTGATAGAGTGGCAATAGCTATACTTATCTGTGGGTATAAATATAAGATTTAGAATGTAGAAAGGAATTATTCTGGTATAGCAATTCTTTTTTAATGCTTGTGTCCTCATTAGGACTAGGAAGCTGGCTAGGTTTCAGTATCAGTCATGATTTTCTTTCTGTTAAAGTTGGCCTTCAACCCACTTAGACAGCTATTTATTACAACCAACACATGAGTGACACTTATACATCTATGCATATCTCATCATGTTTAAAATGTATTGCATCTGGGTAGGACTGTTAATTGTTTCTTTCCCTTGGCATCCTGTATTTGTATTTTCAGTAACATGGAAGCTAGAATATAGGAAAGAGGCATTCAGGTCAGATTCATCTGGAAGCATCTATTTTATTTTTTATTTTTTATTTTTGCATCCTAGTATGTGCATGAGCCACTGAAAGCAAATAAAAATGTCATCAATAGTCTTTGTCATTTTTAAGAGTCAATTCAACTACCTTGACCAATCATTTGAAAGGAGGATTCTAGTACCTGGTAGTAGGGGTTTTGTCAGGTTTCAATTTTTATCGGCCTGTGGGGAGTGTTGTCTGGCTTAACTTCAAGATATATATATATACATATATATATATATATATATATATATATATATATATATATATATATATATGCATGCATACATACATACATACATACATACATACATCATGCATAAGTTGGTATAAATATAAAATAATAGAATTTCTTCAAACTTTATCAAACAAATTTAGTGTTCTATCTCTGCCTCCCTTCCATGACACCATGTCCTCCACCCTTCACTTATGAACCCTTCATAATTTTCTTAGTTCTTTAGTTACTCCATACTGTATACTCGCATATGAGAGAATTTTGTGCTAGAAGCTCCAAATGAGCAAACACATGTAGCGTCTGTCTGAGTTTTGGTATCCTCACTTCTATATAATTTTTTCTAGTTCCATCTTTTTGCCTGAAATTTGCATGCTTTCATTTGTTTTTACAATTGAATTGTTGTATATTATATGTTTATTTGGATCCACACATCCATTGAAAAATACATAGGCTATTTCTACTCCCTAGCTATTATACAAATGGCAATGATGAAATTGCTGATCAAATACTTGGGGAGTCAGATGTTGAGTACTTTTGCATATGCCAAAGAGTGGTAGACCTGTGTCATATAATGGGTTTTTGTTTTGTTTTGTTCTTGTTTTTTAATATTTTGAGATTTCTCCATACTGGTTTCAAAAGAAACTTTACAAGTTTGCATTCACATCAACAGTGGATTATATTTTCCCTACCTCACATCTTCTTCAGCATTTGTTGTTAATTATTTTGTTAATCTTTGCTAATCTAACTGGGGTATTTTGGTTTGCATTTTTCTGATTGATAAGGATGAGAAACACTTTTTTAATATTTCTTAACCATTTTTATTACTCTATGTTTAGACTCTTAGCCCATTTATTTAACTGAGTCATTGGTGTCCTTGACTATTTGTTTTTATGAATTGTTTGTACAATCTAGATATTAGTTGTCTCAGATGTATAGCTGACAAAGACTCTCTCCCATTCCGTGCATGTCTCCTCTACATAATAGATTACTTTCTAAGCTGTATAGAAGCTCTTTTACATACAATACTAAAAAGCTTATGGAACTGTCTCTAAAATAAAACATAGATTGCCATACAAAGCAAACCTTAGCAAATACAATAAAAAAGATCTTCTTTATCCATTATTCAATAAAACTTAAGAGCAAACAAAAACTCAACTAATTCTATAAAATTATGGAAAGTAGAACAACTCATCACTGAATGATGAATAGCTCAAAGAAGAGACCAAGAGGTCAAAATATTCCTATAACCAAATAAAATGAAGATATAGCATAAGAAAATGTCTGGGAAATAGGTAAAACAGTTAAAATGGAAGTTTTAAAAATCAAACTGAGCACAAAACCATAACAAGCTAAATCAAATCCAGTAGACGGCAGGAAATAATATAAATCAAAGTATAAACTAATAATAGAAGCAAGGAAAATAGTGCACAGATTTAATTTATCTACAAATTGGTTCTTTGAAAAGATAAAACATTAAAAAATTAATCTAACCACCTAAAAGAAGGAAATATATGACTCAAGTTAACAGAATAGTGAATAGAGAAACGTTATAATAAATGCCAAAGAAGTACAGAATAGGAAATTTTTAAATTGTAAAAATTAAAAGAGATAAAAATTTTGCTAAGTTGGGAAATCTAAAATAAATGTGTCAAATTCTTGATTCACCCAAACTACCAAACTGTATGAGACCAACAACCAAAACAGACCTATAACAAAGAAAGATATTGAAACAGTAACAAGAACATCTTATATTTTAAAATTCAGGCCCAGATGGATTCATAACATAATTATGCCAGTTGTTCAAAGAACTACAGTCAATACTTAAAGTCTTCAAAAATAGGAAAAAAAATCACTTCCAAATTCATTTTATGAAGCCAGTAATACTCTAATAAACACACCAATAAGCACACACACACACACACACACACACACACACACACACACACACACATACACGTGCATAAACATGAGCAGGCCAATATTTCTGATGAAGAAGACCAGTAGTCTCAACTAACCTTAACCCCTGAGATCTCTCAGACACTGAGCCACCAACCAGGAAGCATAAACGAGTTGGTCTGACCCCCCCCCCCCACACACACACATTTATAATAGAAGACTGCCCAGTCTGGACTCAGTGCGAGATGAGGTGCTTAACTCTCAAGAGACTTGAAGAAGTCCCCTCTCCCCAAGGAGAGGGGAGGCCTGCCAGGGGTGGTCTGGGGTGGAGAGGATATCCTTTTGAAAACATGGGGGAGGAGGAATGGGATGAGGAACTGTGAGAGGGCTGACCAGGAGGCAGGCAATGACAGGACTGTTAAAAAAAATAAAAGTAATAAAAAATACTTACACATCAAATAGAAGGATTTATCAAGAAGATCATACACTACAATAAAGTTGCCTTTACCCAGAAATGCAGGTTGGATCAACAACATATGTAACATAAATATAAGAAATTATGTAAATTGCATGAAAGACAAAACGTACATGGTCACCACAATAAATGTATAAAAAGCTTTGAAAAAATCAGTACACTCTCATGATAAAATTCTAGAGAAAGAATAACTGAAAGCAGCATGTCTCAATATAAATTAACAGCTATGTAGGATAAACCCACCGGGAACATGATCCTAAATGGATAAAAACTTGATGCAATCCAATTATAATTGAAAATGAGATAGGGCTACCATTTATCCATACTCCCTTTGTATATATTACTGGAAACACTAACTGGAATAAAAAAATAGGAGAATGAAATTAAACAGATGCAAATAGAAAAAGAAGAAGCCCAAATGCCCCTTTTGCAGATGATATGATATTATACTTAAGAGCTCCATCATGAATATAGACACAAAAATACTCAATACAATTCTTGCAAACTCAATCCAACAACACATCAGAACCATCATTCACTATGATGAAATAGGCTTCATCCCTGAGATGCTGGGATTGTTCAATATATGGGAATCCATCAATGTAATCCACTACATAAACAAACTCAAAGGAAAAAACAAACAAACAAACAAAAAACAACATGGTCATCTCATTAGACGCTAAAAAATCCTTTGACAAAAGGAAGCAATACCATTAAAAGAAGGGACAAGACAAGGCTGCTCATTCACTTTCTATCTACTCAATATATTACTTGAAGTTCTAGTCAGAGCAATTAGGCAACAAAAGGAGATCTAGGGGATACAAATTGGAAAGGAGGGAGTCAAGATATTACTATTTGCAGATGATATGATAGTATATATAAGTGACTCTCCCCAAAAATCCACAAGACAACTCATACAGCTGATAAACAACTAGCAAAGTGACTAGATAAAAAATTAACTCAAAAAAATCAGTAGCTTCCCACTACCCAAAGGATAAACAGGCTGAGAAAGAAATTAGGCAAATGACACCCTTTAAAATAGTCACAAATAATATGTAATATCTTGGTGTGATGCTAACCAAGCAAGTGAAAGATCTTCAAGACTCTGAAGAAGGAAATTGAAGAATACTTCAGAAGATGAAAATATATCCCATGCTCGTGGATTAGCAGGATTAACATAGTAAAACTGTCCAACTTTCCTAAAGCAATCTACATATTCAATGCAAGCCCCATCAAAATTCCAAATCAATTCTTCACAGAATTAGAAATAGCAATTCTCAAATTTATCTAGAATAACAAGAAACCCAGTATATCAAAACCATTCTCAACAATAAAATAACTCTGGGGTAATCTGTACCCTCCCCCCAGTTTGCATCAGGCTGAAGCAGACTTTGCTGCTGCTGAGGCGAGGCCACCTATGGGTAGCTCTCCAGATAGGCTGGCTTCTTTTGTTATGTTAACTGTGGTGAGCTTCCTGGAATCCTGCTGCCTCCTGAGACACCTTGAAACTTTCACAGTGCTTGGTGACTCCAGGGCTGGATCCAGGCGCCTTCTTGAACCGTGTGGGGGATGGGCTTACCCTCATATGAACTAAGACTCCAAGTAAACTTTTAAGATGCTTTGAACAGAGTGACTTGTTTTGGCGTCTTTCTCTTTCTCCTGTCTAGTCTCTTAAGTCATGGGCAGCTTACACCTACAGTAATCACCATCCATGACCTCAAGCTATACTACATAGTGATAATAAAAATTTAAAAAAAAATGGTGCTGGTATAGAGATAGACTGGTAGATCAATGGAATAAATCTCAAGACCCAGAAATGAACCCACACACCTATGGTTGCTTGATTTTTAACAAAGAAAATAAGACAGCATTTTCAACAAATAAGCATTGGTTCAACTGGCCTTCGACATGTAGAAGAATGCAAATTGACCCATTCTTATCTCCTTGTACAAAGGTCAAGTCCAAGTGGATCAAGAACCTCCAGATAAACTACACTGAAACTAATAGAAGAGAAAGTTGGGAAGAGCCCCAAACGCATGGGCACAAAGGAAATTTCCCTGAACAATTGGGACCTCATAACATTGAAACACTTCTGTAAGGCGAAGAATAATGTCAATAGGACAAAACAGCAATCTACAGATTGGAAGAAGATTTTTATCAACCCTAAATCCAATAAAGAGCTAATATACAAAGTATGCACAGAGCTCAAGTAGGCTCCAGAGAACCAAATAACCCCATTAAAAATGAGGTACAGAACTAAACAGAGAATTTGCAACTGAGAAATCACAACTGCAAAGCACTTAAAGAAGCATTCAACATCTTAGTCATCATGGAAATGCAAATCAAAACAACCCTGAAATTCCACCTCACACCAGTCAGAATGGCTAAGATCAAAAACTCAGAAGACAACAGATGCTGGTGAGGATGTGGAGAAAGAGGAACACTCTTCCATTGCTAGTAGATTTGGATGCTGGTACAACCTCTCTGGAAATCAGTCTGGTGGATTCTCAGAAAATTGGAAGTAGTTCTACCTGAAGACCTAGCAATGCCACTCCTGGGCATATACCCAAAAGATGCTCCAGTATATAACAAGGTCATATGCTCCACTATGTTCATAGCAGCTGTATTTATAATAGCCAGAAGCTGGAAACAACCCAGATGTCCCTCACCAGAGGAATGGATACAAAAAATATGGTACATTCACACAATGGAGCACTACTCCACTATTAAAAACAATGATTTCATGAAATTCACAGGCAAATGGATAGAAGCTTAATATATCATCCTGAGTGAGATATCCCAGTCACAAAAGAATGTACATGATATGTACACACTGATAAGTGGATATTAGTCAAAAAGAAGCCAGGAATACCTATGATACAACTCACAGACCATATGAAACCCAGAAAGAAAGTTCACACCAAAGTATGGATACTACAGTACTACTCTTTAGTGGGAAGAGAATAATCTCTGGGAAGTAGAGGGAGAGAAAGACCTCGGAGTGAGAGAGAAGGGGGAGAAAAATAGGGAGACAGTTCAGATATGGCAGGAGATAGGGAAGAAATATAGAAGGTCAATAATTTGAAAGTAGGTGATTGGCAGTGGGGAGGGGAAACAGGGAGTAGAACTAAAAAGTCCCTAATGCTTGGGACCCAAGAGGTCCCCAGGACCCAATATGCAGAATTTTAGCCGAAACATAACAAAGGAGAGATAGAACCTGTAGAGACAAAATTCAGTGGATAGACATGGTTCCAAGTTGAGGGATGAGGATACTTACCTCAAAAATATTAATCCAGAATTCCTCCTGTCAAAAGGCAATACAGGAACAAAGAGTGGAGCAGAAACTGAAGGAAAGGCCATCCAGAGACAGCCCCACCTATGGCTCCATCCCATCTCCTGACACCAAACCCAGACACTATTTTTTTTTCATTTTTCTTCATTTATTTATCTTTTTTATTGGATATTTTCTTTATTTACATTTCAAATGTTATTCCCTTTCCTAATTTCCCCTCTGAAAACCTCCTACCCCTTCCCCTATCCCACTCCCACTTTCTAGCCCTGGCAGTCCCCTATACTGGGACATATAACCTTCACAGGACCAAGGGTCTCTCCTTCCATTGATGACCGACTAGGCCATCCTCTGCTACATATACAGCTAGAGCCATGAGTCCCACCATGTATATTCTTTGGTTGGTGGTTTAGTCCCAGAGAACTCTGCAGATACTAAAACTAAACCCAGATACTGTTGCTGATGTCAAGAAGTGTTCACTGACAGGAGCCTGGTATAACTGTTCTCTGAGAGGCTCTGATAGAGCCGGACCAATACAGATACAAATATACACAGCCAAACATTGGACTTTGGGCAGGGACCCCCAATTTGGAAGTTAGGACAAGGACTGTAGGAGCTGAAAGTGTTTGAAACCTCCTAGGAAGAACAACAATATCAACCAACCAGACCACACAAAATTCCCAGGACTAAACTACCAACCAGAGTACACAGGGGGTAACCATGGCTCTAGCTGCATATGTTGCAGAAAATTGCCTTATCTGGCATCACTGGGGGGGGGGTCCCTTGGTCCTGTAGATGCTACATGATCCAGGATAGAGGAACCCTAGGCTGCTGAAGCTGGAGTGTGTGGGTGGGTGGGTGGGTGGGTGGGGAAGCACCCTCATAGAGGCAGGGTGAAGGCCGAGGGGATAGGAGGCTTGTGGAGGGGAAACTGGGAAGGGAGATAACATTTAAATTGTAAATAAATATAATAACCATTAAAAAAAAAGACATACCAAAAATTCTAATATAAAATTTGTAGAAATAATTAACAATTTCAACAGAGAGAGACAATGCCAATGCCAACTTAGAAAAGTCAATAGTCTTTCTATATACCAAGAACAAACATATTGAGTAAGAGATTTCATTTCCACCAGTATTAAAGACAGCACACTTTCATTTCCACCAGTATTAAAGACAGTAAAACACCTTGGAATAAACATAACAAAGGAGGCAAAAGAACTCTACAATGAAAATTTCAAATTTTTGAAGAAAGAGATTGACAAAGACACTAGAAAGTAAAAAGACATCAATGGTCATGAATCAATAGAATTAATATAGTTAAAGTTAATACCCAACCAAATACAATTTGCAGATTCAGTGTAACCCCGACCAAAATAACCACACATTCTTTATAAAACTGGAATAAAAAATACTACAATTAATGTTAAACCAGAAATGAATGTAAATAGCAAAAAAAAAAAAAAAAAAAAAAAAAAAAAAAAAAAATAAAAAAAAAAAAAAAAAAAAAAAGAACAAAACAAAACAAAACAAAACATATTGTGCAAAATGACTGGAAAGATTGCTATTCTGGAATTAAATATATAGCATAGATTATATAGTAATAAAAACAATAGAGATCTGGCACCACAAAAGACATGCATATCAAGAGAATAAAGTAGAAGACCCAAACATGAGTATTTATAACAAGCATTTGATAAAAAAACAAATAATTTACAATGAAGGAAAAACAGCATCTTCAACAAATTTTTCTGGAAAAACTGGATCTGCACATGCAGAATAATGAAATCAAACCCTGAACAAAAATTAAAGATCTCAATTTGAATGTTGAAACACTAAATGTGCTAGAAAAAAACATAGGCAGTAGCCTACAAGTATAGATGGAAGAGGGAATTTTCGGAATATGACTCCATTTTCCCAGAAATTAAAATCAACAATTGACAACTGAGACTTAATAAAACGATTTCCAAAAAGGAGGCCATGAATATAAAGGAGAGTGAGGAGAGGTATATGGGAACATTTGGAATGAAGAGAGTGTACAGATAAATCTTATAGATATATTATAATCTCAAAAATTAAAACCAAGCAAATAGAATTTTTCTGGTATCACAATGCTTATTGACAGATACAAGTATATAAAACCTGAGCAACAATATGAGTTGATAATCTAAATAGATTTAATTTCATTACTATGCTGAGAGGGACTTATTCAAATTCAAAACATTTGTTTCACACCCACAAAAACAACTTAAAGGGCATTAACCATGTCAGAAAACTGATTCGTTTTGTGCAAGGAAACCATGTTTCTTTTAAAAAGATGAAAACTTTCCCAGGATCTAGAGAATGACAGCAATAAGCATCTATTACAGTTAAAGAATTTTCCTATAACAACCAAATGGATATCAAATAACGCAAGAACTCAAGTATTACTGAGAAAAATGTATCTCTACATTATTCAGTGTTGCTATTTATTTTTATATGTAGGTAAAAAATTCTTTGCATACAGATATGTATACCACATGAGTATATGGCGCTGTAGAGCTCAGAAGAGTGCATCAGATCTCCTGGGTTTGCAGCTATTGATAGTTGTAAGAGAGCTGAACTCATGTCCTCTGGAAGAGTAATAAATACTCTTAACCACTGAAACTTTTCTCCATTTCTGAAATATGCTTTTCTTTCTTGTTTTTCTTTTATATGACTGAACCAAAATGACTAAGTCCGTTTTGAGAAGTCAGAACACAGAAAACTACTTTTCTTTTGCAATACCCTCCAGAGTCTGCCAATCAATGAAAGCATATTCTTTGTATCCCCTATATCTCACGCCAGTTATTCCCAGGTGTTTGTTTGTTTGTTTGTTTTCGTTGTTGTTGTTGTCTGGCATCTTTTGCCCTTGCCTTTTTATAAACAGAACTTCCTTTTCAGCAACAAGTCTGTGTGAAACAGAAATGTCCTAATCTCTCTTTCACCAAATGTGCCCATATTCCCTTATATTGACATGTATTTTTTACATTTAAGATTGTTAAAGTGGAACAGTTTTCTTTCTGCCATTATAGCACCTGTCACTACTTTTCAAAGTGTATGACATTATGATCTTCCTCATGTGGTTATAATCCCCATCTTTACTAGATTCACTTGATCTTTCATATTCAATTATTTACAGAACAAAATACCTGTCAATTCTTAAATTCTTTTCTACATAATTTCTTTGGGAAAGAAAATGTTACTGGAAAGTGACAAATTAGAGTCAAAATATAACGACTGTGGCAGGTTATATACCTATAGTGTGATATGAAAGCTTTTGTAAGAAGAGGTAGTAGTAATAAACTTGACAAAATCAAGATGAAAGAGGCTTTGTGAAAATCAGGTAAAAATTTACTTAATCTATAGCAAATACTAATAGTTGCTGTTTATAAAATACCATTTTCTGAACATTGGTTTTGCACATATATCTAAAATGTTGAATATACACAAGTATAAAGATTTAGTGTCATAGATATTAAGAACAATTCTACCCTTTAAAGGAGAGTCATTGACAGCAATTTAAATGATTCTGCTGTGCTTACACTGCTTGTCCTCTAACACTGACTCCATAATGAGTGCAGCAAAAATTAAAGCTCAGATGGCCTTGGGGATTACCTATTTCAATGACTTTGATTTAACACAATAAGTACTTGAAGTAGAAAGAGCCACATTAACAAGTCAGGCAATGAAGATATGGAGGGCAGTGTGATTAGAGTATGGGATTCTAGACTCATTCTGCATTATTGTTCCATATACATTCTGTGGTAACTCACTTCCTTCCTTTTACATATTTTCATTGCTCTAACTCTAACCTTGACTTTAGGAACATCTCTTCTTTTTCCACCTATAAGATAGAATTGTTTTCTGCTATAGGAGATTAAGATAGCTGGCATTCCATTATGCTTATTTAGCCATTTCAAGCAATTAACTTCATCCTATCAGACTTTGAGATTAAGCTGCCAGTAGTGACCTCATTAAAGTCCACACTTCTAATAAGCTTCTCTAAAAATTGTTGAGAAGGCATTCTTGAGTTGGTATAGGGAAAGAATTGTGAACTCAGAAGCAAACATAGCAAAGCTCTTTTGTTCCAGCCTATGGTTTACAGGTCAAGTGGTTTGGGACCAATTGCCAAAATATATTGGTGAGGAGAGACATTAATATCAACTATGCCAAGTTGCTATGCTTATTAAACTCTACCATGATACAGAGTTATATAATGTTATAATGTGTTCATTGAATGTTTTATAAGAAACCAATTGTTTATTTTTTATTTAACTCTGCAAAACTACAGAAAGGGGAAATGGTTATGTAAGTGGGTAATACATTTTAAACATTTATTGCTCATAATAATTAACAGAGATGTTACTAAAAATGTGGCTGAATTTACTTGAAATGTTGCCATTTTAGTAGATGTGCTGCCAAAGAGATCATGAAATGTTGCCATTTTAAAGACATTTATTTTCTAATGCTATAATATATTCATTATGTATTATTAGAATAATTAATGTAAAAATAGCCAAAATATGAAAATAACATATAAGTCCCATTTCATGATTTTTCATATCAAATTCAGGAACAAATACTCAGATTTTATATTTTGAATAGTATTTAAAAATAAAAACACATAGAAATATATGCTAAATAAATTTTCCAAATTGAATAACTAATATTCAGGGTTTCCTTACTTTCAACAAGAATATGCCTGTATTTGATTACTAATTATAACTTTGTTCATAGACTACATAAGGTAATATTACAAACATATTAATTATTTTGATACATACTTCTTCAAATAATAAACATTTGAAAATATAGTTACTATTTGTATATAAAGATTTTTTTTTGTTTGTTTCAAAGGGACTTTAGTAAATGAGATTATAAGTTTGTTGTTGAGGTACACTGAACAGGTTAATAAGGTGTCTAAAAATAAGTTTAGAAGGATCTAAGGTATTCTTTTTAATTTGTTTTGGCCATTTGTTTCCTTTTTTGAACAGGGTTTCTTCTTCATCTAGCCCTGGCTGGATGTCCTGGAACTAGCTCTATATGACAGGCTGTCTTCAAACTCATAGAGATCTGCCTACCTCTGTATCACAAGTGCTGAGATTAAAGGTATGAACTGCCTCTTCCACCACTGCCAAGTAGGAATTCTTATTTTACATAAGTCATTATGGAGGAAGTTATGTGTTTACTGTAAACAGGATTAATGATTTGGTTGGCTGACTTTTCTGTGAAAATGGATGAAAAATTTTCATATAGAGTTTGATTCTGGATAATAAAATGCCCATGGAGAAATGTTCATCTGTCTAGTTTCATATTCATATTAATGATCCTGGATTAATTTTCCTCCATTGAGACTTGCATACCTAAGTATTAATGATTGCTGGAGTTCCATTCATAAGGATTCTTTATGCATTACATGTTAAAGTTTTTAAACCTATGACATTTTGGGATATAGTTTAGTAAAACATCTTTAATGGTGTAAGTGGTACCAATTAGTTTGGAGGCAAAAAATAATTGTGTAAGTGGATTAAGGTCTGTTCAATACTGGGGAACACATGCTTGGCACACTTGACAATAGAAACTTAGCTAACTTACCCATGGCTGGAAATGTCATGGACTCTGAAGGAAAACTACTATTACCATTTTCCTAAATCAATATGGCTTTAACTATTCTAAACATTGATCATTATTCCCATAGACAGTTTAGATTAACCCTTTCCAAAGAAGATTCTGTTTGTAGTAGATAACACTTAATACAAAGATCCACAATTGGTCCAAATCCAGTGTACTGGCTAGATTTGTGTCAACTTGACACAGCTGGAGTTATCACAGAGAAAGGAGCTTCAGTTGGGAAAATGCCTCCATGATATCTAGCTGTAAGGCATTTTTCTCAATTAGTGATCAAGGGCCCCTTGTGGGTGGGACCATCTCTGGGCTGGCAGTCTTGGGTTTTATAAGAGAGCAGGCTGAGCAAGCCATGGGAAGCAAGCCAGTAAGGAACATCCCTCCACGGCTTATGCATCAGCTCCTGCTTTCTGACCTGCTTGAGTTCCGGTCCTGACTTCTTTGGTAAACAGCAATGTGGAAGTGTAAGCTGAATAAACCCTTTCCTCCCCAACACAGGTGAACAGGTAGAAGCCCTTAAAGAGGAAAAACAAAAAATCCCTTAAAGAATTACAGGAAAACACATGCAAACAGGTCAAAGAATTGAACAAAACCATCCTGGATCTAAAAATGGAAGTACAAACATAAAGAAATCACAAAGGGAGCCAGCTCTCAAAATAGAAAATCTAGGAAAGAAGACGGGGGGGGGGGCATAGATACAAGCATAACAAACAGAATACAAGAGATAGAAGAGAGAATCTCAGGTGCAGAAGATTCCATATAAAACAATGACACAACAATTAAAGAAAATTTGAAATGAAAAAAAGATCCTAACCCAAAACATCCAGGAAATCCAGGACATAAAGAAAAGACCAAACCTAACAATAATAGGTATAGACTAGAAGGAAGATCTCCAACTTAAAGAGCAAGTAAATATCTTCAACAAGATTATAGAAGAAAACTTTCCTAAACTAAAGAAATACATGCCCATGAACATACAAGAAGCCTACAGAACTCCAAATAGACTGAACCAGAAAAGAAATTTCTCCCAACACATAATAATCAGAACAACAAATACACTAAATAAAGATAGAATGTTAAAGGAAATAAGGGGAAAAGGTCAAGTAGCATATAAAGGCGGGCCTATGAGAATTACACCAGACTTATCACCACAGACTATGAAAGCCAGAAGATCCCAGACAGATGTTATACAGACCCTAAGAGAACACAAATGCCAGCCCAGGCTACTATACACAGCAAAACTCTCAATTACCATAGATGGAGAAACCAAAGTATTACATGACAAAACCAATTTTATACAATATCTTTCCATGAATCCAGCACCTCAGAGCATAATAAAGGGAAAACACCAACACAAGGACAGAAATTATGCCCTAGAAAATGCAAGAAAGTAATCCTTCAACAAACCTAAAAGAAGACAACCACAAGAACAGAATTCCAATTCTAACAACAAAAATAACAGGAAGCAACAGTGACTTTTCCTTAACATCTCTTAATATCAATGGACTCAAATCCCAAATGAAAAGACATAGACTAACAGACCAGGGCCAAACTTTTTGCTACTTACAGGAAACCTACCTCAAGGAAAAAGACATTTAATACCTCTGGGTAAAAGGCTGGAAAACAATTTTCCAAGCAAATGGTCTGAAGAAACAAGCTGGAGCAGCCATTCTAATATCTAAAAAAATTGACTTCCAACCCAAAGTTATCAAAAAAGACAAGGAGGGGAACTTCATACAATGCAAGGTAAAATCTTCTAAGATGAACTCTCAATTCTGAATATCTATGCTCCAAATGCAAGGGCATCACATTCATTAAAAAAATAAAAAACAAAAAACAAAAAACTATAGTAAAGCTCAAAGCACATATTACACCTCACACAATAATCGTGGGAGACATCAACACTCCACTCTCATCAATGGACAGATTGTGGAAACAGAAACTAAACAGAAACACATTGAAACTAACAGACGTTATGAAAGAAATGGATTTAACAGATATCTACAGAACATTTTATCCTAAAACAAAGGATATAACTTCTTCTCAGCACTTCATGGCACCTTCTCCAAAATAGAAAATATAATTGAACACAAAACAGGCATCAACAAATACAAAAATATTGAAATAATCCTATGTATCCTATAAGATCACCATGGACTAAGACTGATCTTTAATAACAACATAAATATTAGAAAGCAAACATTCATGTGGAAGCTGAAGAACAATCTACTGAATGATACCTTGGTCAAAAAAGAAATAAAGAAATTAAAGACTTCTTAGAGTTTATTGAAAATGAAGCCACAACATACCAAAACTTATAGGACACAATGAAAACATTCCTAAAAGAAAAACTCATAGCTCTGAGCGCCTCCAAAAGAAACTAGAGAGCACATACACTAGCAGCTTGACAGGACAACTAAAAGCTCTAGAACAAAAGGAAGAAAATTCATCCAAAAAGAGTAGACAGCAGTAAATAATCAAGCTCAGGTCTGAAATCAACCAAGTGGAAACAAAAAGAACTATTCAAAGAATCAACCAAACCAGGAGCTGGTTCTTTGAGAAAATCAACAAGATAGATAAACTCTTAGCCAGACTAACTAGAGGGCACAGGTACAGTAAACTAATTAACAAAATCAGAAATGAAAAGGGAGACATAACAACAGATACTGAGGAAATCCAAAACATCATCAGATCCTACTACAAAAGGCTAGACTCAACAAAACCGGAAAATCTGGATGAAATGGACAACTTCCTAGACAAATACCAGGTACCAAAGTTAAATCAGGATCAGATTAACAATCTTAACAGTCCCATTTCCCCTAAAGAAATAGAAGCAGCCATTAATAGTCTCCCAACCAAAAAAGGCCCAGGACCAGATGGGTTTACTGCAGAGTTCTATCAGACCTTCAAAGAAGACCTAATTCCAACTCTCCTCAAACTATTCTACAAAATAGAAACAGAAGGTACTCTACCCAATTCATTCTATGAAGCCACAATTACTCTGATACTTAAACCACACAAAGATCTAACAAAGAAAGAAAACTTCATACCAATTTCCCTTATGAATATCGATGCAAAAATACTCAATAAAATCCTTGCAAACTGAATCCAAGAGCACATCAAAACAATCATCCATGATCAAGGAAGCTTCATTCCAGGGATGCAGGGATGGTTTGATACACAAAATTCCATCAACGTAATCCACTATGTAAACAAACCCAAAGACAAAAACCACATTATCATCTCATTAGATGCTGAGGAAGCATTTGACAAAATCCAACACCCATTCATAATAAAAATCTTGGAAATATCAGGAATTTAAGGCCCATACCTAAACATAATAAAAGCAATCTACATCAAACCAATAGCCAACATCAAACTAAATGGAGAGAATCTGGAAGCAATCCCACTAAAATCAGGGACTAGACAAAGCTGCCCACTTTGTCCCTACCTATTCAATATAGTACTTGAAGTCCTAGCCAGAGCAATTAGACAACAAAATGAGGTCAAGGGGATACAAATTGGAAATGAAGTAGTCAAAGTATCACTATTTGCAGATGATATGATAGTATATATAAGTGATCCTAAAAATTCCATCAGAGAATTCCTAAACCTGATAAACAGCTTCAGTGAAGTTGCTGGATATAAAATTAACTCAAACAAATCAATGGTCTTTCTCTACACAAAGGATAATCAGGCTGAGAAACAAATTAGGGTAACAACACCTTCACAATAGTCACAAATAATATAAAATACCTTGGTGTCACTCTAACTAAAGAAGTGAAAGATCTGTATGATAAGAACTTCAAGTCTCTGAAGAAAGAAATCAGAGAAGATCTCAGTTAATGTAAAGATCTCCCATGCTCATGGATTGGCAGGATCAATATAGTAAAAATGACTATCTTGCAGAAAGCAATCTACAGATTCAATGCAATCTCCATCAAAATTACAACTCAATTCTTCAAAGAATTATAAAGGGCAATTTACAAATTCAACTGGAATAATAAAAAACCTAGGATAGCAAAAACTCTTCTCAATGTTAGAAAAAAAACCTCTGGTGGAATCACTGTGCCTGACCTAAAGCTGTACTACAGAGCAATTGTGATAACAACTGCATGGAGCTAGTACAGCAACACACAGGTAGATCAATGTAATAGAACTGAAGACACAAAAATGAACCCACACACCTATGGTCAGCTGAACTTTGACAAGGGAGCTAAAACCATGCAGTGGAAAAAAGACAGCATTTTCAACAAATGGTGCTGGCACAGCTGGTGGTTATCATGTAGAATAATTTGAATTGATCCATTCTTATCTCCTTGTACTAAGATCAAGTCTACAGGGATCAAGGAACTCCACATAAAACCAGAGCCACTGAATTTTATAGAGGAAAAAGTGGGGAAAACCCTCAAAGATATGGGCACAGGGGACTAATTCCTGAACAGAATAGCAAGGGCTTGTGCTGTAAAATCGAGAATTGACAAATGGGACCTCATAAAATTGAAAATCTTCTGTATAGCAAAAGACAGTGTCAATAAGACAAAAAGGCCACCAACAGATTGGGAAAGGATCTTTACCAATCCTAAATCAGATAGGGGACTAATATCCAATATATAAAGAGAACTCAAGAGGATGGATTTCAGAAATTCAAATAACCCCATTAAAAATGGGGTACAGAGCTAAACAGAGAATTCTCAACTGAGCAATACCGAATGGCTTAAAAGCATCTGAAAAACTGTTCAACATCCTTGATCATCAGAGAAATGCAAATTAAAACAACATTGAGATTCCACCTCACACCATCAGAATGCCAAAGATCAAAAATTCAGGTGACAGCAGATGCTGGCAAGGATGTGGAGAAAAGGACACTCCTCCATTGTTGATAGGATTGCAAGCTTGTACATCCACTTTGGAAATCAGTCTGGCAGTTCCTCAGAAAATTAGACATAGTACTACTGGAAGATCCAGCAATTTGTCTCCAGGGCATATACCCAAAAGAAGTTCCAACTTGTAATAAGGACACATGCTCCACTATGCTCATAGTAACCTTATCTAATAAAGCCAAAAGCTGGAAAGAACCCAGATGTCTCTCAACAGAGGAATTGATACAGAAAATGTGGTACATTTACACAATGGAGAACTACTCAGCAATTAAAAGCAATGAATTCATGAAATTCTTAGGCAAATGGATGAATCTGGATGATATAATCCTGAGTGAGGTAACCCAATCACAAAAGAACTCACATGATATGCACTCACTAACAAGTGGATATTAGCCCAGAAATTTAGAATATCTAAGATACAATTTGCAAAACACATGAAACTCAAGAAGAAGGAAGACCAAAATATGGATACTTCATTCCTTCTTAGAATGGGAAACAATATAACCATGGAAGGAGTTACAGAGACAAAGTTCAAAGCAGAGACTGAAGACATGACCATCTAGAGACTGCCCCACCTGGGGATGCATCCCATATACAACCACCAAACCCAGACACCATTGCAGATGCCAACAAGAGCTTGCTGGCAGGAGACTGCTATAGCTGTTTCTTGAGAAGCTCTGCCAGTGCCTGACTAATTCAGAAGTGGATGCTCACAGTCATCCATTAGATGGAGCACAGGGTCCCCAAGGAAGGAGCTAGGGAAAGTATCCAAGCAGTTGAAGAGGTTTGAAGCCTCCTAGGAGGAACAACAGTATAAACTAACCAGTACCTCCAGAGCTTCCTGGGACTAAACCTCCAATCAAAGAAAACACAAGGAGGGACTCGTGGCTCTAGCTGCATATGTAGCAGAGGATGACCTAGTCGGTCATCAATGGGAGGAGAGGCCCTTGGTCCTCTGAAGGTTCTATGCCCCAGTAAAGGAGAATGCCAGAGCAAGGAAGCAGGAGTGGATGGGTTGGGAAGAAGGGGCAGGAGGGAGTGGATAGGGGATTTTTGGAGGGGATACTAGGAAAGGGGATAACATTTGAAATGTAAATAAAGGAAATATCTAGAAGAAGAAGAAAGGAAGGAAGCAAGAAGGAAAGAAAGAAAGAAAGAAAGAAAGAAAGAAAGAAAGAAAGAAAGAAAGAAAGAAAGAAATGCTTGTCATGTTATCATGCCTGAAGTATGTTTTACTCATATAAGGTTATCCATATCTCTTATGTGGTATTACAGCCCTTTTCTATTGAAAAGTAAAGACTCTGTGGTTTCCTTAAAACTTCATATTCATGTCATGGGATATCCCTTTGCTAATTTATGTCCGTATGCACTTTGACTAGTTGGGTTATGATTGCTGTGAAGAAACACCATGAGGAAAAGGAAGCTGAAAATGAAAGGGTTTATTTTACTTACACTTCCATAGCACCATTCATCATTAAAACAGGAAGCAGGAATTTAGGCAAAGCAGGAACCTGGAAGCCAGAGTTGTTGCAAAGGTCATGGAGGAGTTCTCCTTATGTTTTGTTTAGCTTTCTTTCTTACAAAACCCAAGACCACCAACTCAGGTGACACCATTTACAGTGAGTTGGATCCTCCTATATCAATCACTAATTAAGATGTCTTACAGGCTAACAGCCCAATCTTATGAGGACATTTTCTCCACTGAACTGAAGTTCCCTCCTTGCAAATGGTTTGTATGAAGTTGACATAAAGCTAGCCATCACATACTTTGCAAACAATATTAAGAATCATTGATATGGTGACTCTCTGGCAATGGGCAAAGAGACACCTTATTGATGGTAGTGTTTTTATATCAGTGAAGGGGGTAGAGCAGATGGCAGTTCTTGGTTCATCCCAGCTTGATAACTGGCTTGGTGGCCAAAGTTCACTTATGCCTAGAACTTGTAAAAATCAAATCAAATAAAAATTAGGCAGCACAGGGTGGGACAAAGAAAGCAGACAGATCTGAGGACCATTTTGCCAACCACATATTTACCCTCTAGCTCTAGTGCACAGCAGAGATGAGCCACAGACACCTGCTTGCTGCAACATTATATAGTATGATTGGATAAATGATGTCACCACAGGGGTTACCAGTTGCATGGCCAGCCAGCAGTGAGAGCCTCCACAAGAGCAAGTATGTGGTGGTCATATGGGAAAGAATGAGTAGTAGAGTATCTTGAGCATTATAAAACTACGCTTGTCCTTACCACCTGTGTTAGTCAGTAGACCTCTCCCTGGAGTCATGAGCTCCTGACAGTTAACCCTGCTCCTTACCTTGCCTGGGCAGCACAGCGGAGCTGTGGAGTTCCAGATAAACCAATCCAGAGAGTAAAAACAGGGGAGAGCTGACCCTGCCACTCAGCTGTCCTGAGGCAACCTGTGGGAGACAGAGATGCCCTCCTCTCACTCTTGGCCATCTGAGGCAATCCAGAGATCTGACCTTGGAGTCATGAGCGTGATTGAGCTGGCCCTGTTCATTTTGGATACAACATTTGGGAGAGGGAACCCTCAGTCTTGCTTGAGCAGCACAGTTGTACTGGCCATGGTTGGGAACTGGGAGAGTCAGACCTGAGGACAAAGCTTTAGAGATCTGGCCTCTCCACTCTTCTGCCATGATGTGGCATTGGCCATGGGGTGATGCCCTGACTCTTTCACCCCTAACCACCTGTGGCAGTAGGTAGAACTAGTCCTGGGGTGGGTTAGATAGCTCTCTCCCTCTCTCCCTCTCTCCCTCTCTCCCTCTCTCCCTCTCTCCCTCTCTCCCTCTCTCCCTCTCTCCCTCTCTCCCTCTCCTTCTCCCTCTCCCTCTCCCTCTCCTTCTCCCTCTCCCCACTCCCTTCTCCTGCTTTTTATTAGAGCAGCACAGTACTACTGTCCCTAGTATATTGGAGGAAGGGGAGAGCAAGGCACCAGTAATCATTGCCCTCTGGAGTCAGGTGCCATTAGTACAGAGGGCAATGCCCTTCCCCTCCTTGACTAGCCACACAGGATAGTAGGAAGAGCTGAGCTGGCCCTGCCTCATATATCTCCTGGCTATAACACTTGAAAGAGTGGGGCTCTGCTTCTTGACTGGGCAGCACTCTGGTGCTGTCTCTGGAGGTGAGGGTGGTGGTGATCTAGCCCAAGGGAATGGGAACAGCAGAGTTTGCTTCCTGATGAAGGTTGCATTGGGTGGCCTAGTTGGAACATTGTTGAAGAGCTCTCTCTGGTGGTTTAGGTAGGGAAAGCCAGCAGGCCCAGATCCAGGGCTCTGAGTTGGCCCACCCCAAAAGTCTACATTATCTCCTAATGGTTCTGATGTGTGAATGGTCCTGCCTCAGGTATATCCTCTGCAACCTCACTAGAGTCCTACAGAAACATCCATAATGGTTTTGGGTAGCTCTACACTTACATTTACCCTGGTAGTCCACATTCTAAATTATGAATCAAATTTGCCTTGGGCAATGCTACTTCCAAGACTGTTGAAGTAAAGTCTGTGGTAGTGACACTAGGGACAGGGGACCTTCTAAGACTCAACATTTGAATCTACTTTACTGTACATGGTCTTAAAAGAGATAATTATGAGTTTGGTGGTGATAGCTGGTCGCTTGAGTTTGAGTCAAGCCTAGTCTACAAGGTAAGTTCCAGGACAGCCAGAACTGTTACACAAGGAACCCCATCTTGAATAACTAAAAACGAGAGAGAATGATATAGGAGGGAAACTTGCTGCAGATGTTGTAACACTGTAAGAAGTTGCCGGCGCTAGGACAGGGAGGGTGCCACTGCCCGAGCTAGGACCGGCAGGGCGCCGCCTGAGATCTGGCAAGGCTCCAGGAAAGGCATCCGCCTCCGCCCCATTACAAGATGGCTCCGGACGGGCAGGCTGCCAGGGAGGAGAGCCTAGCGCACATGCACAGCTCTCTCTTCAGGCCCTCCTCAAGCAATAGCCCCTCCTGAACGGGCAATATGTTAATGAGGTGTGGCTTGTGGTTCCAATGGACGGGTAATATGCTAATGGTGTGGCTTGTGGCACCAATGAACGGGCCACATGCAAATGAGGTATAGCTTGGTGCATCAATCCGCATCCACTATGACACCCCCCTCTTCCCTGGGAGAGTATAAAAGTTGCAGCTCTGCTGCTGTCCAGGGTCCTGGGAATCTACTGTCAAGGTGCTCCTGAATAAAGCTGACTGAGAAGATCCGGTGGTGGCGTGACTTTCTTGCTGGTTGAGGGAGGCGCGTCATATAACACAAATAAACTTGTCAATTCATAAAAAAAAAAAAATACTAATAATAAATTGCATACTTACATACCATATATCCTATTCCTTTCCTCTATCAGTCTATTCTAGACACAAGATTATTTGTTCTTATTCAATCTCACCTACATCATAATCTAATCTGTTATTAATTCTGTCAATTAAATAAAGCCACATAACATGTAAATGAAATTTTTGTCCAGATAACAATATTAATTTTCAGGTGTGTGTGTGTGTGTGTGTGTGTGTGTGTGAGAGAGAGAGAGAGAGAGAGAGAGAGAGAGAGAGAGAGATAAAGAGAGAGAGCTGTATGTGTTACCATCTCAATTATTTTCCAGATCAGAGTGAAAAAAGATTTATTCCAGTGGGAAACACATTCTAGATATTAGTTAATACACTGTATATTTTTCCTCATTGCTCAACTAAATGGTCAGGAATTAAACCAAAAATTATAAAAATTTTAAAAATAAAAAATAAAGTAAAATAAACAAAATTATAAACATTTCATCAACATGATTTATCAGTTCCAGTACAGCCTGACTCTTTGCCTGATTTGTACCAGTTTTACACCTATCTGTAGCTTCTACCTCTTTGTATGCACCTCTTATATAAACCAAACATGAATTGTAGTAGTTTTTGTTTCTGTCTTAATATTGCTGACACTTTCTCAGTTTTCTTGTCTGTATGACATGGACAGTATTTAGGTTAAATTCAGTACTTACTAAGTCTTGTTATTTTATCATCATTATTATCCTTTCTTGTCTTTATAACTTTGCCAAAACGTAGTCTTCATTAAGAGTTCCTTTACCATATACTAATAATGTTCTTTTGTCTTTCCTGATACAGGAAAATAGTCTCTTTTACACAGATTTCCATTCTCCTTTCATAGCCCAGAAGCTCAGAATACTCAAGACACAACTCGCATATCATTGGAAGCTCAAGAAGAAGGAAGACCAAAGTGTGAATGCCTTGCCCCTTACTATCTGGGGACCCATCCCATATACAGTCATCAAACCCAGACACTATTGTGGATGCCAACAAGTACTTGCTGACAGAAGCCTGATAGAGCTGTCTCCTGAGAGGCTCTACCAGTGCCTGACAAATACAGAGGTTGGCTCTCAGCCAACCATTAGAATGAGCACAGTGTCCCCAATGGAGGAGCTAGAGAAAAGACCCAAGGAGCTGAAGAGGTTTGCAGCCCCATAGGAGGAACAACAATATGAACCAACCAGTACCCCTAGAGTTCCAAGAGACTAAACCACCAAGCAAAGAGTACACATGGAGTGACCCATGTTCCACCCACATATGTCGCAGAGGATGGCCTTGTCAGTCATCAATGAGAGAGGCCCTTGTTTCTGTGAGGGCTCAATGCCCCAGTGTAGGGGAATGCCAGGACCAGGAAGTGAGTGGGTTGGTGAGCAGGGGGAGGGGGGAGGGGATAGGTGGTTTTTGAGGGGGAAGCCAGGAAAGGGGATAGCATTTGAAATGTAAATAAAGAAAATATCTAATAAAAATAGAAAGAAAAAAGAACCTGGAAACAACCCAGGTGTCCCTCAACATTGAAATAGATACAGAAAATATGTTACATTTGCACAATGGAGTACTAGTCAGCTATTAAAATCAATCATTTTATGAAATTCACAGGCAAATAGGTGGAACTTGAGTATATCATCCTGAGTGAGGTAACCCAGTCACAAAAGAACTCATGTGGTATGTACTCACTGATAAGTGGATATTAGACAAATGGAAGCTCAGAATACCCACAATACAATTCACAGACCATATGAAACCCAAGGGGGAGGGAGATCACACCACAGTGTGGATGCTACAGTACTACTCAGTAGGGGGAAGAGAATAATCTCTGGGAAGTAGAGGAAGAGAAAGATCAGAAGAGGAAGGGAAAAGGGGCGATAGTTCAGATATGGGAGGATATGGGGGAGAATTTGAAAGTAGGCATGTAGCAGTGTGGGAAGGGGAAATGGGAGTAGCCAATAAAAAGACCCAGATGTCAGAAACCCAAGAGCTTCCCAAGACCCAATATGGAGTACTTTAGCTGAAGTATCCAACAAAGGGGAGATAGAACCCATAGAGACCATATCCAGTGGATAGGTCCTGCCCCAAGTTGAGAGGTGGGGCCACCCACCGACCTCAAAAATATTAATCCAGAATTCCTCCTGTCAAAAGGCAATACAGGGACAAAGAGTAGAGCAGAAACTGAAGGAAAGGTCATCCAGAGGCTGTCCACCTAAGTATGCATCCCATCTGCTGACACCAAACCCAGACACTATTGCTGATGCCAAGAAGCACTTGCTGACAGGGGCACAGTATAACTACCCCTGACAAGCTCTGCCAGAGCCAGAGCAATACAGAAGCACATATACACAATGAAACATTGGACTTAGTGTGGGGACCCCAATGGGGAAGTTAGGGCAAGGACTGCAGGATCTGAGGGGGTGTGCAAACTCATAGGAAGAACAACAATATCAACCAACCAGACCCTTTAGGGCTCCCAGGGGCTAAACCACCAACCACAAAGTACACAGGGAATACCCATGGCCCCAGCTGGATATGTAGCAGAGGACTGACTGCCTTATCTGGCATCACTGGAAGCTCCTTGGTCCTATGGAAGTTTGATGACTCAGGATAGGAGAAGGCTAGGCTGCTGAGGCAGGAGTGAGTGGGCAGGTCTGGGAGCATCCTCATAGAGGCAGCAGGATTGAGAAGGACATAGGAAGCTTGTGGAGGGAAAACTTGGAAGGGAGATAACACTTGAAATGTAAATAAATAAAATAATCAATAAAAGAGATTATAAAAAGAAATGTTTCTGTTTTTAGCTGTTGTTGATGATGTCCAGATGAATTACACTGTTTGATAGAATGCATGAGTTATTTTAATTTTCTTGTTTCTTTTTAGACCTGCTTTCTGCTAGAGTAGGTCAATTTTGGAGAGAATTCTGGGAGTTTCTCCTGATAAAACAGGTATATTCTTAAGTTTTTTTGGGGTGGAATTTTCTATATATATTTATTAAATTAATTTGACTTATAATATCAGTAATTTCCAGCAATTCACTGCTTTAGTTTTTGTCTTGATAACCTGTACACTGTGGAGAGTAGGGAGCTGAAGCATCCTGAGCTGAAGCATCCTACCTTACGTATGTGATAGTCATGTGATTTACTCAGTATCAATGTTTCCTTTATATCATTAGTTGACATGTCATCTTTATTATTTTTCCCTTGTTGAATATACATCGTTCTTCTCCATATCTTTTGAATTATATTGGCTTGATGTCAATTTTGTTATATATTAAAATGGATATAACAGCTTGTCTTTCAGGTAAACTTTCTTGGAATATCTTTGTCAAGTTTTTACCCTGAGGCAATGATACTATAAATTTATAATGTTGAGGTGTAAGAATAAGCTGTAACTACTTTTAGCTGGTCCATTTGGTATTCACTGAAGCAAGTTCATACTCATCATTCTATCTTTGTCTGTTCTCTTTCCTATTACAAACTGCTCTCAAAATTCAGTGGTTTTACTCACACTTGAATTTGGAAAACTGAAAAGCTTTCTGGGGAATGTGAACACCTGGAATTGTCTTAGGTGCTGTAGCCTCAATAATGGGAGTTCTGAAAGGGTTGTTGAATTTTTAACACTACTAATACTTACTCGGGATGGTCAGACTTCTTGAGAAAAATATTCTGCTCCCAAAAAGGAAAAGAAATAAAGCAAGGAAGGAAGAAGGGGAAAAGGGAAGGATGATGCTTAGAAGAAAGTCTTCTAGGAAGCTAGTAAAAAAGTTTGAGCTGTGTATGTGTGTGCATCATGCTCATGGAGGCCAGAAAAGGGCATCAGAATCCCTGGAACAAGAGTTATAGAAGCTTGTGAACTGCCCTGTGGGTGCTTGGTATGGAACCTTTAACCTTTTCTCTATTTAGACTTCAATTTTGGAGCAATGAGTAGATGGATAGAGATTCATTAAATGACTAGTTTTCTGGCGAATGAATTTGTTCTTCCCTATATAAGCTATGCTGCTTTTATTCTTAACACTTTTAAGGCAATTTGTGTTTTACATATATTAAGAATCACTTCAGTTTAAAAAAAGAAAAAACAAAAAGGGTTAATATCAATCATTACTGCCTTATAACCAATGGATTTGTAGTTTCCTGTATCCTTTACTGCAACTTTTAAAATTATGCAATTAAAGTAACTGTAAATATTTAGTTTTCTGTAAGACTTTCATGGCCATAAAGAAGGATGAAAAACACTCCAGAAACTGTCACCTACGTATGAAGCATGCCACTCCAATTCTACATGGAATATTTAACAAGTAAGTCTCAGAACTGAAGAAAGTCTAATGGGGTCATTCATGCTCCTTTCTTTGAAACTTCAATTGTTTTGTGAACAGTTAGACTGTGGTGTCATTGGTACACAATAAAGACAACAATGTCTACACAATTTTCTAAGTTTATTGTATATGCCCAACACTATTGCAAACATCTGATATGATATCTATCACCTCCCAGCTGCGTATAGTCCATTTATCTCATCTCTTCTCCTAATCTTTCTCCTTGCTCTTTCTTTCTTCTTACTTCCTTCTCCCTCTCCTGTTTTCTCTTCTTCTCTTTCCCTTTATTATGGAAACTACAATTTCTTAAACATATAACATTGCAATAAGAACTAGTGTGTAGTCAAGTAACCACATTATTGAGTTACATCCAAAGAAAATTGAAATTGCTTTTTAAGGAAGAACAGTTTAATTTGGGTTACTGTTTGGGGATGTAGTCCACTGTGGTAAGAAGTCGTGCACACAGGAATTCAAGACAATTAGTCATACCTTATTTGCAGTCAGGAAGAACAAATAGATGAAGGCTCTCTCTGTTCATTTCCCTTTCAGTTTTGTTTTCAGTCCAAGATCCCATCCTGTAGGATTATGTAGCCTGTATTCAGGATATATCTTCTTTTCTCAGTTAAATTTGAAGAGATACATCCCCAAAACTGTTTCCATGGTGATTCTTAGGACCATCAAGTTGAAAGATAAGATTAAATATCACAACTGCACCTCTTGTCCTTATATTCAAGTACATATATTAAAATTTAACATTTCATTTTTCTCTAATAATGCAAAATACACTCAGTCCATCTTTGAAAAGTCTTGTACTAACAGTATCAACACTGTTTAAATCCAACGGTAAAAGTCTTTTCAGAAATGCAAGGCAATCTCATAACTGTAAGTTCTTAGAAAAATAAAAGCATGTTATATACCCACAATGCTCTACCTAACAAAAATTAAGACATGAGAAATAAGAAAATATGCTTCAACCAATACAAAAACTAAAACACAACAAAGGCATATCCTGCAGCTTTGCCTCTGGCATATTGGGCACATAATCATCTGGGCTACTAAGGGCTTGGTTCCTACTTATGTTCATTCTCTGAAACTTGTATCAAATGCAGGTTCTCCATCATCTTGTGGTGCACTATTCAGGCAGATGTCAGTGATGGAAGTCCTGTGGTTCCAGATTACTCAATATTTCAGAGGCTCATTTATAACTTAGAATAACTTTCACATATGAAAGAGTGTCTGTATTTGGTGGCTGACTATGGGATGGACCCCCAGGTGGGGCAGTCTCTGGATGGTCCATCCTTTCACCTTAGCACAAAACTTTGTCTCTGTAACTCCTTCCTTGGGTTTTTTTTTATTCCCTATTCTAGGGAGGAATGAAGTATCTATGTGTTGGTATTCCTTCTTGATTTTCTTGTGTTTTGCAAATTGTATCTTGGGTATTCTAAGTTTCTGGGCTAATATCTATTTATCAGTGAGTGCATATCCAATGACTTCTTTTGTGATTGGGTTATCTCACTGTAGAAATGCTGATATTTTACACATTTCCTGGCTTTAGAAGCTCTCTAGAACCTTGATACCACACTCCATATGAATCTTGGATCGTTAACCAATGGAAAACCAATTTCAAATGGATGCTGCTGCCAAGGTCTGCTGTCATTTAGCTCCCTTGGACCAAAGCTGACATAGTCTTTATTTTTCTGGGCAATATTAAAAACACTATTTTGAAGAGAAAATTGTCCTTTAATGTTTTCAGTGATAACCTAGTAGTGAAAACAGACCAAATATTTTTGGCAAATGAGTAAATAAACAGAATGTTAAACACACACGCAGGAGTATTATAAAACCTTAGAAAACAAAGAAAAATTTCCATTTATTACAAAGAATGTCCCAGCAACTGCTTTTTTTTTAATCCCTTTACAATGAGCTAGTCAGTTTAGTTTGATTTTTATTGGATGTTTTATTTATTTACATTTTTAATGTTATCCCCTTTTCCTGTTTTCCCTCTGGAAACCCCTATCCAATCCCCCCTCCCCCTATCCCACCTACCCACTCCCACCTACCCACTCTGACATTCCCCTCATTGGGGCATCAAGTTTTACAGGACTAAGGGCCTCTCCTCCCACTGATGTCCAACAAGTCCATCCTCTGCTACATATGTGGCTGGGGAAATGGGTCCTTCCATGTGTACAATTTGGTTGGTGGTTTAGTCCCTGGGAGCTCTTGAGGGGAGGGAGGTCTGGTTGGTTAATGTCATTCTTCCTATGGGTTGCAAATCCCTTAAGCTCTTTTAGGCCTTTCTCTAACTCTTCCATTGAGGACCCTGTGCTCATTCCAATGGTTGGCTGTGAGTATCCGCTTCCATTTTTGTAAGGCTCTGACAGAGTCTCTCAAGAGATAGCTACCTGTATCAGGCTTCTGTCAGCAAGCACTTCTTGGCATCAGCAATAGTGTCTGCCTTTGGTGTCTGCATGTGGGATGGATCCCGAGGTGGGGCAGTCTCTGGATGGCCTTTCCTTCAGTCTCTGCTCCACACTTTGTCTCTGTATTTCCTCCCTTGAGTATTTTGTTTCCCCTGCTAATAAGGACTTACTTGCATCCACACTTTGGTTGTCCTTCTTCTTGAGCTTCATGTGGTCTGTGAATTGTATCTTAGGTATTCCTAACTTTTGGGCTAATATTCACTTAGTGAGTTTATACCATGTGTGTTCTTTTGTGACTGGGTTACCTCGCTCAAAATGATATTTTCTAATTCCATACATTTGCCTAAGAATTTCATGAAGTTTTTTATTGTAAACACTTTCACTTTCCTCATAAAATGTTTTTGTCAAATCTTAGCCATTCTGATTGGTGTGAGATGGAATCTCAGGGTTGCTTTGATTTGCATTTCCCTGATGAGTAAGGATGTTGAACATTTCTTTGTGTGCTTCTCTACCATTCAGGTGTTCTCAGTGAGAATTCTTTGTTTAGTTCTGTACCCCATTTTTAGTAGGGTTGTTTGAATATTTGGATTCTAATTATTTGAACTCTTTGTATATATAATTTTATGAGGTCTTATTTGTCAATTCTTGATCTTTTCTTGATCTTAGAGCATAAGCCATTGGTGTTTTGTTCAGAAACTTTCCCCCTGTGCCCATGTATTCAAGGCTCTTCCCCACTTTCTCTTCTATTAGTTTCAGTGTATCTGCTGCATGGTTTTAGCTCCTTTGTCAAAGATCAAGTGTGACCATAGTTGTTCATTTCTGGGTCTTCAATTCTATTCCTTTGATCTTCCTGCCTGTCTCTGTACTAATACCATAAAGTTTTGGGGTTTTTTTGTTTGTTAGTTTTTGTTTTTGTTTTTGTTTTTGTTTTAATCACTATTCCTCCGTAGTACAGATTGAGGTCAGGGTTGTTGATTCCCCCAGAAGTTCTTTTATTGTTGAGAATAGTTTTTGCTATCCTGTGATGTCTAGTTTCTTGAATTCTTTAGATATTTTGAATGTTACCCTCTGTCATATATAGAGTTGGCGAAGCTCTTTCCCCATTCTGTGGACTCCTGTTTTGTTCTATTGATGGTATATTTTGCCTTACAAAAGATTCTGAGTTCCATGAGATCCAATTGCTAATTGTTTATCTTAGTTTCTATGCTAAGGGTTCAGTAAAATAAGAAATGTTCTCTGTTCTGATCAGAAATGTTTATAAAGTTGTCTCCTGTACCAGTGCATTCAAGGCCATTCCTCATCTTTTAAAATCAGGTTCAGTGTATATGGTTTTATATTGATGTCTTTGATCCACTTGGAATTGAGGTTTTGTTTAGGATAATTAAGAATGTATTTGCATTCTTCTACACACCAACATCCAGTTAGAGAAACACAATTTGTTGAAGATGCTTTCTTTTATCCTTTGTATATTTCTAGTTTCTTTATCAAAATTTGGGTGCCCATAGATTTGCATATTTACATATGGCTCTTCAATTTGGTTCTATTGATTAATATGTCTGGTATTGTCTGCAAACACTATGTCGCCTTTATTACTGCAGCTAGACAGCTCAAGTACAATGTGAGATCAGAATGGTAATACCTACAGATGTTCTTTTATTGTGTAGGATTGTTATAGCTCTCCTGGACTTTTTGTTTTCTTGTATAAATTTGAATATTATTCTTTCATGATCTGTAAAGAATTGTGTTGAAATTTTGATGTGGATTGTGTTGACACTGTAGATTGCTTTTGGTAGGATGGCCATTTTTACTCTTAATCCTATCTATCCCTGATCATGGGAGATCTTTCTATCTTCTACTATCTTCTTTGATTTCTTTCTTCAAAGACATGAAGTTTTTATCTTTCATGTCTTTTCCTTGCTTGGTTAGAGTTACCCCCAAGATATTTTTTATCATTTGTGGCTATTGTGAAGAGTTTTGTTCCCTGATTTCTTTCTCAGCTCACTTACTACTTGTATATAGGACAGATGCTGGGTTTTCCAATTAATCTTGTATCCAGTTACTTTGCTAAAGTTGGTCATAGGCTTCAGGAATTCCCTGGTAGAATTTTTGAGGTGGTATTTGTATGCTCTCATATAAACTGCAATAGAGATACTTTGAATTTTTCCTTTCCAATTTGTATCCTCTTGATCTACTTTAGTTTTATCATTGCTTTAAAACTTCAAGTACTGTGTAGAGTAAATATGCATAGATTGGACAGGCTTGTCTTATTCCTGATTTTAATGGAATTGCTTTGAATTTCTCTCAATTTAATTTGATGTTGGCTACAGGCTTGTTGTAAATTGCCTTTATTATGTTTATGTATGCCTTTTGTATCCCAGAACTCTCCATTACTTTTAGGATTAAGGGGTGTTGCATTTCTTCAAAGGTCTTTTTAGCATCTAATAAGATGAGTATGTGGGGTTTTTTTTTCTTTCAGCTTTCTTATATGGCAAATTACATCAAAAGATTTTCATATTTTGAAGATTCCCTGCTTCTCTGGGACAAAGCCTAATTGATCATGGTGGATGGTCTTTTTACATGGTCTTTGATTCAGTTTGCAAGAATTTTACTGAGTAGTTTTGTATCAATGTTCATGAGAGAAATTGGTCTAAAATTCACTTTATTTGTTGAATCTTTGTGTGGTTTGGTTATCAGGATGATTATGGCCTCAGAAAGTGCATTTAGCAGTATTTCTTCTGTTTCTATTTTTTAGAATGCTTTAAAGTATTGGGGTATTGGTATTATGTTTTCTTTGAAATTCTGGAAGAATTCTGTCCTAAAACAGTCTTTAGGCTTTAACTTCAGTAAGTGACACCTATCAAGAAAATTGTCATTTCTTTTCCAATTTTGTGGAGTATAGGTTTTTGATATATGAGCTAATGATTTTCTGTGTTTCCTTGGTGTCTGCTGAAATGTACCATTTTGGTTTCTGTTTTTATTGATTGGGATAGTCTCTCAGTGTCTTTTAGTTATTTTTGATTAAGAGTTTTTCTACCTTGTTGATGTTCTCAAATAACCTTCTCTTTGTTTCATTGATAATGTGCATTCTTTTTGTTTCTATTTTATTGGTTCCAGGCCTGAGTTTGATTACTTCCTACTTTTTACTCCTCTTGGGTGTGTTTGTTCTTTTTGTCCTAGGGTTTTTAACTGTGCTATTATGTTGTTAGTATGAGATGTCTTTAATTTATTTACAAAGACACTTAACTTCTCTTAACACCACTTTAACTGTGATCCATAAGTTTGGGTATATCTTGCATTCCTTTTCATTGAAATCTTTATTTCTGCCTTGACCTCAAAGTTATCCAGTAGGAAGTTATTTAGCTTTCGTGAGTTTGTAGGCTCTCTATTGTTTCTGCTGTTGAATCCCACCTTTACTCCATGTTGTCTAATAAGATACAAGGCATTATTTCAACTTTCTTATATCTGTTGAAGCTTATTTTGTGAACAACTATATGATCAATTTTGGAGAAGGTTTAAGGAGGTGCTGAGAAAAAGGTTCATTCTTTTTTTGTTTGGGTGAAATGTTCTAAATATATATATTAGATCTTTTACCTCCATTATTTCTTTGTTTAGTTTTTGTCTAGATGACATATCCATTCATGAGAGTAGAATATTGAAGTCTTCCACTATTAATGTATTTGGTTCAATTTGTGATTTAAGCGTTAGTAATGTTTCACTTCCAAATGTGTGACCCTTGCTTTGGGGACATAGATGCTAAGAACTGAAGTGTCATCATGGTTAATTTTTCCTTTGATGAGTATAAAATGTCATTGTCCATCTCTATGGACTAATTTTCATGTGAAGTCTGATTTGCTAGATATTAGGATGGCTAAAACAGCTTGCTTCTTGAGTGCATTTGCTTGGAAAGTGTTGGGGTCTGACCAGCGGTACCCCACAAGACCTGGGTTCTCTGGGAGGCAATCTGGGGATTCTTTGGGCTAGCTGGGAGAGAAACATAAGACACTGAGTCAGTTCTCTGGTCAAAACATATCTGCATGTTTACTTAAAGATCTATTTTGGTTAAAAGGGGAAAACCCCACCGTCCCATTCCCAGGGCCCCTGGCTCCATGTTGGCGAGCTCATGGAGCCGCCTAGAGCCCATGCAGGAGGCTTCTTCTTCCTGGGATGTCAGGGCATTTCTGGCCAGGGCAGCTGCAGCGCAGAAGGCGGGGCCATGGTAGTTGCATAACAAAAGGAGACAGCCTAGCTGGAAGTGGCTTGGAAGCCCAGCCTCAATGGGGGCAGTTCTGAACTCTGGAGGTTAGTTTTTTTCAACCCTTAACTCAAAAGTATTATCTATCTTGGTGTTGAGGTCTATTTTTTGTACTCAGTGAAATGATTGATCCTTTTTTTACATCCACTCTGTTTGCCTGTGTGTTTTATTGAGTAATTGAGTCCATTTACATTTAGAAATATTAATGATCAATGATTCTTAATTTCTGTTATTTTGGTGGTGGTGGTGATAGTGTTTGTATGTATGTATGTGTGTATGTGTGTGTGTTTGATTTTTCTCTGTTTCATGATTGCCTATATGTAAAACTGTAAATATTTTTCATTAATACACTAGAATTTGTGTTTAAGTGATATACAGACTAATCTTTAGTAAATGTGTTATTATAGACTTTCTAGACTAAATGACTTATCAATCCTCTGTTAGATTTAAATTTTGGGTAACGATTTTATATATGTATCCTTTATAATGGATTTAGAAGTTTGAATCCCATCAAAAAGACAAACACATATATTGTATGGAAGAAAATAGAAGTTTTATAGTGATAAAACTATGTTGGTAAAACTAGGCAATTCTGGCCTAGAGCTTTGCAGTAATGATAAGTAGCAAGAGTTTGGATGTAGTAATATGTTATCACACTGTCTTTCTCAAATGATCTTTCTCTAAATATTCACTTATAGTAATCATGTTCATTTGTTTACATGAACCACCAAACCTAAACTTGATCTACAAAATGTATGAACTTTCACCCCACAGTGTTATTTTCTCATGGCTCTTGTCCTTTGACCAAATTCAACCAGTTGAAATCATCGCAGTATTATGTAAATTCTGTACATGCTTTTTTTTTTCTCTGTTCCCTATACTTGACAAAATTTTCCATTTTTTCACATTCCTTTATTTACACTACTCTTTCTTCATGGTTAAGAAGAGCCATTATGTCCGTTCAAGCAGTGTTTTCTAACAATCTTGTCTCAGGCCCATTTATAGAGGGAATGAGTTATGTCTCCACAATATCTCAATATTACTTCAGAATAAATTCCAACCTACAGACATGGTAGTAAACCATACGTTCCTTGTTCAACTTGTAAGTGTTCACTTGGACCTATCAGTTACTATTCCATACATCGTCACTTTCTGAACCTCATTTATGTTTGAAAAGTCAAGATTAGAATAACTATCTAGTGAAGGTTATTAACAAAGATGAATTATGTGGCATTTGTGGTAAGAATCATTTCGTAGGCCCACGAATCTATTGCATCATTCCTTAAAATGTTTTGAGCCTTGTGATCATCATTGTTAATAACTGCATTAAAAGTTTCCTTCATTCCCTGACTTGAGCTTGACTGTACTCACAGCTAGAAAATTGGGGGCAGGAAGAGAATGAAGTCAAAGGTTCACAACTTCCTCTTTGCCACATAACAAGAAAGTTGCTTATATCCTTCTCCAAGGTCATAGTTCCTGCCAGCTGACTTTGTCAAGACAGTGATGTCTGTGTTCCAGCAGTTGTTCTGAGTATCCTTTTCATTATCCACTGTCCTTTTTCTTAAACTCCACCCCCAATATTGTAAATAGCTTCTTTCTTAAACTCTGTTCAAAAAATCAGCTTGAGTGTGTCAGCTGCTTCCTGCTTGGGTCCTGGCTGACCACAATATTATTAACAATATATACTTAATATAGAGTCCTGAAATTGCCACACCACCACCTTTTTACATTCCCATCCAGATTATGAACTTCTACAAAGCAGGAATGTGGTTTGTTTGTTTTCTTGTTATCTTGTGCTGTAGTACTTAATGCTTGGGAAAATAAAAAAACAAAATAAGCATTTCTTTGGTCTTCTGAATGAAGATGGAATGTGTATTATTCTGACTCCTTAAATGTAAATGGCGCTTCATATTCTTCTAAAGCCTTAAGCACAATAATGCAGCATGTGTGGTAAGAAAATATCTGCAGTATGGATGCAAATTTGTTCCATAAGAATATAAGTATAAAATTATTAAATAGAATGTTTCAGAAAAATTTAAACTAGTGAACAAGTCAAGGTAAGTATCACCTAAAAATCAGCTTAGGTAGACATGTTGAGTTGAGCTTCTAGGGAAGGTAGGCAGTTATTACTTGAGGAATGTGTTTTAAACTAATGTTTTGTTTGGGAATCTGTATAAAGTAATTATTTAGAAAAAAGTAAGTCAAGAAGAAAGCACTAAATATATTATTTAGATAAACATTTTATTTCAAATAATATTTTCATGGAACATTTTTAGGGCATCTGTTGGGAGAGAAATTGATTATTGTATTATCTCTGAGATTCACATCTTTCTTGTTTATATAAGAGCTCTTTTAAAATTGTGTTTTATGATACTGTCTCTTTTTGATCATTACAATCTCTCCTACAATTCAGATATCACCAAGGGTCAGGAAGCAACATGAGCAATTCAGTGAAAGATGGTACATTTCCAATGTCCAACCAAAAATTGTAGATTCTGATGAAAGCCTGATTTTGTGAGGAGACAGAGAGAGAGAGAGAGAGAGAGAGAGAGAGAGACAGAGAGAGAGACAGAGACAGAGACAGAGACAGAGAGTCAGACTTGGAAAATGGCTACACAGCTACAAATACTTCAAATACTTGCTATCAAGCTTGATGGTATGAATGCAATCTGAGATGCTTATGAAAAAAAAACAAAAAAGAACTGACTTCTGCAAGTTGCCCTTGACCTCCACACACTTGTAGTGACTATAAACATGCATGCACTCATACACATATTCATGCAAAATAAATTAAAAATGTAATGCAATAAAAAAATCTTCAAATGTACAAATAAAGAGAATAAGATAATGAAGGTATTTAATTTTCTTAAGCTATGAAAATATAATGTCTTTTTTTATGGAATTGTTTTACTTATTTACATTCCAAAAGTGTATACTCTTCCTCTAAGGACAGACAGGGCAGTCCTCTACTATACGTGTGCCCAGGGCCATGGACCAGCCCATGTATGCTCTTGGGTTTTTGGCTTTAGTCTCTGGTAATTCTGAAGGTTCTGAATTAGTTGATGATGTATTCTTCCAATGGTGTTGCCATCCCCCTCAGCTCCTTCAGTCCTTCATCTAATTCTTCCATATGGGTCTCTGACCTCAATCCAATGGTTGGCATTTGTCTCAGTCAGCTACTGGTAGAGCCTCTCAGAGGACAACCCTGCCAGGTTCCTGTCTGCTCACACAATATGGCATCAGAAATAGTGTCAGGATTTTGTGTGTGCAATGGGATGGATCCCAAGTTGGGCCAGTCACTGGGTGACCTTTCAGTCTCTGCTCCATTTTTTGTCCCTGCATTTCCTTTAGACAGGAACAATTCGGGGTTAAAATTTTTGAAGATGAGTAGTTGGCAACCCTGCCTCAACTGGGGGCCACTGTCTATCTACTGTTGTCTCTCCAAGTTCCATTTCTCCAGTATTCTGCATTTCAGCTAATGTCATCCCCATTGACTCTTGGGAGCCTCTCACATCCTAGGTTTCTAGAACATTGTAGAGGTTCCCCTGGCCCTCTAGTCCCTACTGCTGCAAATTTCAATTCATTCTCCTGGCCATCTGGGCTTCTCTTCTGTCTCTCCACATACCTGATTCTATCCCTCCTTCCCCCCGCCTCCTCTCACCCAGGTTCCTCCATCTGCCTACCATGATTATTTTGTTCCCCATTCTAAGTGAGTTTGAAGAATTCACACTTGGATCTTCCTTCTTGTTAAGCTTTCTATGATCTATGAGTTGTATCATGGGTATTCTGAATATTTTGACTTATATACACTTGTCAGGGAATACATACTATACATATCCTTTTGGGCCTGGGTTACCACACTCAGGATGATATTTTCAAGTTCTATCCATTTGTCTGCAAAATTCATGATATCCTCATTTAAAAAAAAATAGTATTCCACTGTGTAAATGAATCACATTTTCTGTATCTGTTCATTGGTTGAAGGACATCTGGGTGTTTCTAGCTTCTAGATATTATAAATAAGACTGCTATGAACATAATGGAGCACATGTCCTTGTGGTATGGTGGAGCATCTTTTGGGTATATTACAAGGAGTGGTATAGCTGGATCTTCAGTTACAACTCTTTTCAACTTTCTGATGAGACACCATATTGATTTCTTCACAGACATGGAAAGAGCAACTTTCAACTTCATATGGAAAAACAAAATACCCAGGATAGCAAAAACAATTTTCAACAATAAAAGAACTTCTGAACTCAAGCTATACTACAAAGCAATAGTAATAAAAACTGCATGGTATTGGTACAGAGACAGAGAGATAGATCAATGAAATAGAATTAAAGACCCAGAAATAAACTGACACACCTATGGACACTTGATCTTAAAAACAAAAAAATACAGTGGGGAAAAAGGAAGGATCTTCAAGAAATGGTGCTGGTCTTACTGGCAGTCTGCATGTAGAAGAATGCAAATTGATCCAAATTTATCTCCCTATACAAAGCACAAGTCCAAATAGATCAAGGACCTACACATAAAACCAGATAGAGAATCTAATAGAAGAGAAAGTAGAAAAGAGTCTTGAACATGTTGGCACAGGGGAAATTTTCCTGTACCAATGGCTCAGGCTCTCAGATAAAATAACTGACAAATGGAACTTCATGAAACTGAAAAGCTTCTGTAAGGCAAATGACAGTGTCAATAGGACAAATGGCAACCTACAAACTGGGACAAGATCTTCACCATCCTACAGAGGGCTAATATCCAAAATGTACAATGAACTCAAGAAGTTAGACTCCAAAAAACCAAGTAACCCAACTTAAAAATGTAGTAAAGAACTACACAGAGAATTCTCAACAAAGGAATCTCGAATGGCTGAGAAGCACTTAAAATTTTTTTCACCATCCTTAATCATCAGAGAAATGCAAATCAAAATGGCCCTGAGATTCAACCTCACATAAATCAGAATGGCTAAGATAAAAAACTCAAGCAACAGTACCTGCTGGTGAGAATGTGAAGAAAGAGGAACATTCCTTCTTTGCTGGTGGATTATAAACTGGTATAATCTCATTTTTTAATAGCCTGTGGAAGTTGCCAAAGCAATCATAATAACTTATATTTTACAAACAAGAAAACTTACACAAGTTATTTGCTGAAAGTTACACACAAGTGAAAAGCACCAAAAATTAATTAATTAATTAATTTAAAAATAACCAAAAAACCAAGTTTGCAGTAACTTATGAGCAACCAGATTAACTACTCTAAACCAGAACAGTCAAGTTTTCACTTGACTTTATTGTAGGCCCATTTTTCAAGGTATTTCCTCATTTGTTTGGTTGGTTAGTTATTTGCCTTGAATTTATTGAGTCCAAAACCAAGTTGAGTATAACATTAGAAAAGACCTCAATCAGATAAGCAAGGAGAAAATTGGTTTTAATTTGAATGCATGAGCCCACAGACAGCATGTTTTAGACTCCTATAATAGGTTTTCCAGGATAATATTAAACTTCAAAATAAAAGAAAACCCAAGCATTTCTTACCAATCACTGAGTTACTAGACATGGATTTTGTTATTTTTGCCAAAGACCTCAAAAACATAACACAAAATGTGGTAAATGAACATTTGTAGCAAGATTTCAAAGTCAGTAAAATTTGATGTACAATGAAGAGTTTTATAGTCCCCAGGAGTACTGTGCCCTTATTACCATACTAAACCCATATTGGCTTTTTAGTCAAACTTGGTGCTCATAAGCAGTATTCTTGTTCATTAATTTCTTAGGTTGCCATCTAAGCAACTAACTCCATATCTTAAACATTGTTTTTTTTAATTAGATATTTCCTTCATTTACATTTCAAATGCTATCCCCAAAGTCCCCTATACCCTTCCCCTGACCTGCTCCCCTACCCACTCACTCCCAATTCTGTTCCCCTGTACTGGGGCATATAAAGTTTGCAAGACCAAGGGGCCTCTCTTCCCAATGATGGCCGACTAGGCCATCTTCTGCTACATATACAGCTAGAGACACGAGCTCTAGGGGTACTGGTGAGTTCATATTTTTGTTCCACCTAAAAGGTTGCAGACCCCTTCAGCTCCTTGGGTACTTTCTCTAGCTCCTCCATTGGGGGCCCTGTGTTCCATTCATAGACAACTATGAGCATTCACTTCTGTATCTGCCAGGCACTGGCATAGCCTCACCAGAGACAGCTATATCAGGGTCCTTTCAGCAAAATCTTGCTGGCATATGCAATAATGTCTGTGTTTGGTGGCTGATTATGGGATGGATCCCTGGGTGGGGCAGTCTTTGGATGGTCCATCTTTTCATCTCAGCTCTAAACTTTGTCTCTGTAACTCCTTCCATGGGTATTTTGTTCTCTATTCTGAGGAATGAAGTATCCACATGTTTGTCTTCCTTCTTGATTTTCTTGTGATTTGCAAATTGTATCTTGGATATTCTAAGTTTCTGGGCTAATATCCACTTATCAGTGAGTACATATCAAGTGACTTCTTTTGTGATTGGGTTACCTCATTCAGGATGATATCTTCCAGATTCATCCATTTGCCTTCTCTGCAGAAGTTTTTTTCTGAGTTTCTCTACCTGAAGTTATAGTCAAAGTTCTGATCACATTTATGTTTTTTCCTCCATCTCTGCCTTACCTGAGAATAAAATAACCAGAAAAGGCCGCCCATGGTGCTAGAAGTAAGAGAGTTGTTTTTGTTTACATCTATGAGCCATGGTAGGTTTACTATGCTGCTGGATATAGCGTCATGCTTGAGCGTATTTGGGAAGCAAAAAATTGGACTTAATAGGTTTAAAGTTAAAAAAATTAGGGCAAGAATTTGGGAATATAGTGGTTGTGGTGGATCTTGAACTTGTTGGCACAGGGAAGATGATGAATATCATCAAAATATATTGTATAAAATTATCAGGTAATTAATAAAAATGTTACTTTTTAGAAGGACAATTGTTAGTCTAAACTGTCAAAGCTTGTTAAATAAATATAAAAAAAAAAAACCCAAAACATGGTAATCCATTCCACTGATTTTCTTCTATGATATGTTTGAAAGATTTTAAATCTTTAAAAAAAAGAAAACAACCTTTAATCCCAGCCATTGGGAGGCAGAGCAGGCAGATTTCTGAGTTTGAGGCCAGCCTGGTCTACAAAGTGAGTTCCAGGACAGCAAGGGCTATACAGAGAAACCCTGTCTCGAAAAAAACAAAAAAACAAAACAACAAAAAAAAGAAATTTGTACATGCATTAGACTAGTTGATATGCATCTACTAAACACTTAAATAGCTAAACACTGAATATCAACTATCTAATGTGAATCCACATGTTTTACACTCAGAGGACTTAGGATTTGTAAGGAGCATAAGGTATGCTATGATTACTTTAAAATCATTTAGTGAGTACATTTGTAAAGGCAAACTAAGGGAACCAAGTGCCTAGAGAAACATCCCACTGCATGTAGATCAGCACATGTTCTTCTGTGTCAAAACAATTTAGGGAAGAAAAGTTTATACTAGCTAGCAGTTCCCCATCATGATAGAAAAGTCAAGGCAGGATGGGACTGAAACATCTCCCCCACATATACAACTAGGATATACAGAGGAATGAATGCATGCTCGTGTTCATTTTTGCTTTCTTCATTTTATGAAGTCCACAATCTCATGTCTAGGGAATGATCCCATCACAATTGAGATGAGTCTCTCCCACACCAGTCATAATCAAACGAATGCCCACAGTATGCCCAGAAGACCATCTCCCAAGTGATTCTGGATTCTATCAAGTTGACAAAAAACTATCACAAGTTGAAAAACGAAAAGAACTTTCTTCATAAGACTCAGAGAGAATGGGACATATCAATAATGTAGTACTAGGGAGACAGAGGCAGAGAGTTCAGGAATTCATGCCCCAGTTGACAACATAGCTGGTTCAAGATAAACCTGAGCACTTCTCACCTCTGAAATCTTCACTCTGGACCAATCAACATTCATACATTCCCTTGTTTACTTTAACACTCTCCAAAGAGCTATTTCTCTTCTCATCCTAATTCTCTGCTCATATCACATCTCAGCAGCTTATATATGAGAATCTGTAAATTCCCGTGAGATTACGTTGCAAATGCTTCAACCCTTTTACACATCCATATGTATACCTTACTTCTCATTCCTATTGCTTTGTAGCTACAGAACTTTAGCAGTCTTTAGAAATCTTGGGAGTGTTATGCCACTTCCACTTGAAGCTTTAGTTCAAGAACTCATTCTATAAAAGTTTAAACAACTGCTATGCTACTCTTACTTCTATGACTCTTTAACATGTCTCTCTCCTCACCTTTCTTGAAAGTTAATAGACTACATTTTGCCCCACGAAACTCTTCTATAGAAACTTCAAATTTTTATTTAGTTCAGGAAAATATTTTTAAACATACTTAGCTATAAATATTAAGATTAAATTGTGATTTAAAAAAAAGGCATTTTGACAGTTGTGGAAACTGTCCTATTAAATTCGCCATAACATTCCAATTTTATCCTCAGAAAATGCCCAAGATACTCAAAAATGCCCAAGATGCAGTATACTTAATGTGTTCCCAACTATAGCTAACATAGATTGCGTTAAGTCTGTCTAAGGGTAGACAATAGTCAACCAGGATTGGATAGGGCATTTTCAAATTCTGTAGCTTACTGGTACCCACTGAATGTGCATATAGAGACAAGGGAAAAAGAAAAAAAAAACCTGTGTAAATGAATACTTACATAGAAAGAGCAGGAGTAGTGATAGGATTATCATAAAAATAAGCTGGAGGAGACTGTAGATTATATTGCAGAGGAATAAAGCGAACTTTTAATTTAAGAGAATCAGTCCTATGAAGAAAACAAAGACAGCCAACTACACTTCAGCCATTCCTCTCAGGAGGCTCTATAGATTCTGAAAATGAGCTTGGGAAAGCAATGTAATGCCCCTAGAAAGCATGATGAGGACTTTCTGAGCAATTTTGCTAAGATGCCTGGTAGAACAAGTGAAAGAAAAAGTTGTTAATTAAGTTTAGCAGGAGAAGCTGAATTCCACCTGCAACTAGATGGGAAAGAGTTACAAAAGGCAACATGTAGCTACAAGTAATACATAACAAAAACTCGCTGGGGGAAAGAGGTCCTGTGGTTAATCTCCTTTTGGCTTTAAGAGAAAAAAAAGCCAAAAAAAAAAAAAAAAAAAGGACTAAGCCTCCTGAATGAAATCATGTGAGAGATTCCTTATTCCAGCAAGAGACAAAATCTCCATGGAAACTTCTCTTTCCTGCACCCACACACTGTTCTTTCTACCTGCCAAGGCTGCCTCAAATCTCAAGAGAATCCTATGGAGCAGTCAACACTTTTTAAATACTGAAACAAACCCTAGGGAAGAAGAGAAGCAGAGCAGGCTGACATTCCAGCATTATCAGGAAAGCAATGATTTTCCTAGATTTCCTCAGCCCCGGAGTTCAGATAAACGGTTTCCTCAAACCTTCATTTCCTCTCTATTACAGTATAAATTCAAAGAAGCACTCAGCTCTTAGTATGAAGTAGCATAGAGAAGGGAGCTCCAAAGAGATGCATGTTTCTTGACCATTCTCATTATCCTTCTCTCATGGAGCAGTGCTATTCAAACCACCCAGTAAGTTCATTACTCACTTCCACATTTTATGAGCAAAACAACAAAAGAGAGATATTGTGAGAATGAAGAAGAGAGAGAGAGAGAGAGAGAGAGGTGTTTTCTAAACTAGAAAGTTTTATGCATTGAAGCAGGTCACCAAAATAACAGACTAAGGTATCTTTGGAATAATTATCAAAATAGTCAGTGCATCAAGATAACCAAGGAAAAATGTGAGGCAACTATTTTACACTGATTACTTTTATAAAATAAATAAGCTCAGCAGTACCCAGATATAAGCAATATTCTGAGTTCTGAAGAAAATCTTTTTGCAAAATGAGTTCTATAAATGTTATTGTCCACTTACTGTCTCTGAATACAACAGGCTTGTATTCAGAATCCAGATGTTTCATGACTTTTATTCATAGGAGATGATCTATTCTTGAGACTACTTCTCATTTGCAAATTTCAATTATTATTAATTTGATATCAATTAGAGTAATATATCTTCCTTCAGTTTAGTTACCTCACTATGGGTTATGTACAAACTCCAAGAAAACGTTAGTCATGTGCTTTCCAGAAGATAAAAGCTTAGTGTAAAAAAGGCTGAGGGTATTTGACGTAAGAGGGGGAGTGGTTATATAGTTCTTAGTCAAGACATGTGATCGTCACTCAGGGGTTGCTGGAAAAGAAGTCTGTGACACTCATTAACCTATTGGTGCAGATCTTGTATGACCTAAAGGAGAAAATGTTCTTGGCTGTTTTGTATTGCCTGCTGTGGAGTTTCCAGATCTCTGATGGCCATTTTCCTCGAGCCTGTGCCTCCTCTGAGAACTTGTTGGCAAAAGAATGCTGCCCACCATGGATGGGTGATGGGAGTCCCTGCGGCCTGCTTTCAGGCAGAGGTTCCTGCCAGGACATCCTTCTGTCCAATGCGCCATCTGGACCTCAGTTCCCCTTCAAAGGGGTGGATGACCGTGAGTCCTGGCCCTCTGTGTTTTATAATAGGACCTGCCAGTGCTCGGGCAACTTCATGGGTTTCAACTGCGGAAACTGTAAGTTTGGATTTGTGGGCCCAAATTGTACAGAGAAGCGACTCTTGATTAGAAGAAACATTTTTGATTTGAGTGTCTCAGAAAAGAATAAGTTCTTTTCTTACCTCACTTTAGCCAAGCATACTATCAGCTCAGTCTATGTCATCCCCACAGGCACCTATGGCCAAATGAACAATGGGTCAACACCCATGTTTAATGACATCAACATCTATGACCTCTTTGTATGGATGCATTACTATGTGTCAAGGGACACACTGCTTGGGGGCTCTGAAATCTGGAGGGACATTGATTTTGCCCATGAAGCACCAGGGTTTCTGCCTTGGCACAGACTTTTCTTGTTATTGTGGGAACAAGAAATACAAGAACTTACTGGGGATGAGAATTTCACTGTTCCATACTGGGATTGGAGAGATGCAGAAAACTGTGAAATTTGCACAGATGAGTACCTGGGAGGTCGTCACCCTGAAAATCCTAACTTACTCAGCCCAGCATCCTTCTTCTCATCCTGGCAGGTAAGATGCACTACATATATAGAGTTGCAAGGAATGGTACTTCAGGAGTCACATTTGCATGCATGTTTCTGTGAGCATCTCTGATAATATCTTAGGGCAGAAAAGGTGCCTTACTAAAGGAATGATACTTCAGCAGCCACATTTTCATGCATGTTTCTGTGAGCATCTCTGATAATATCTTAAGGCAGAAAAGGTGCCTTACTAAAGGAATGGTACTTCAGCAGCCACATTTTCATGCATGTTTCTGTGAGCATCTCTGATAATATCTTAGGGCAGAAAAGGTGCCTTACTAACAGGTGTTAGTGCTTATTGATTTCTTTTTCTTTTTTGAGAACTCTTCAAAGTTGTTATGAAGCAGATATCTATGTGCTTATTTGTCTTAATATCTAACAGTTTAGTTAGATTTCTAAGCTGCTATAAACAAGGACTGCTTGGTTCACCACTGTATTGTTAGCACCTCCTATGGTATCTGGAATAAACAGTAGCTCAGTTATATAAGAATGGATGAGTAACCAGATTATCTTAGTACATGTTTCTGAATAATATAAAAATTAATATTAACAGTAAAATCCATAAGTATGCGACTTTATAAATCTCTGGTCAAAACCAAGACTTATTATTCAGGATCTTCAAGAGAAAGTGTTGAGATAATTCACTAAGTATCAGAAATGACCTTTATTGCATGATTGCATGATTGCCTGATAGAGAAAATGATTGCACATACACACACAAAAAAAAACTTCAGTTGCTTAAATTTTAAATGTTGCTGATGTTTTTAAATCATGTTTTTGGTATTTTCCTTTATCTCCTTTTGATCATGCTTAACTATATAACTTTCTTTAAAAAATTAATAAAAGTTTAAAAGCACAGCAGACTTGCTTATCCTAGTAAGTCCTGAGGTTTAACTGCTACAATATTGCCTGCAACCTTGTATTGCATTTATAGGGCTATGGAGGAAAAGGACATTTTATGTAAAATTAGAAAGTAGAGGGAGAAAAATCACTGATGAAAAGCAAGCAAAATTAAAAAAAAAATAACAAGACAAAACAACAAAACTTTGCAAACAAATGTCATTATTTTAAAATGAGGTCAAATGAATACAGTTTGCTCTATATACTTAGTTTGTGCACTGTCCAGGGATAAACAGTTGCAGACATAACAAATAAGCTAATTCTGCTTGTCTATTTTCTTTATTCACACAACCTGTCTTGTTAAAGTCCTTCTAAAATGAAGACTTTTTTCTCCTCCTCATTTCCCATTAGGGCAAGTTTGGAGAGCATGAAAAAGGGGATATTGTTAAATCAGATGATATGCGTAGATGGATGTGTCTTTACGAAACCTTGTTCAGTGAATATGTGCTGAAGAAAAAGAACATATACCATTTCAAAAGAAAACTCAATAATGACTGACAGAAATGAAACAAAGCAATTTTGATTGTTCTGGCCTGGAAAGATGCCTCAGAATTTAAGAACACTGGTTATTCTTTCAGACAAACTTGGTTCAATTCCCAGCACTCAGATGGTATTTTACAGCCACTTTTAACTCCAGTTCCTAGGGGTCTGATAGCCATTTTGACCACTCTGAGAACCGGGCACACACAAGGTATACAGACATAGATGTCACAAAACACCCGTAGACATTAAATAATAAATTAATAAATGAGCTAATAAATAATGCATGTTTACAGTGTCTTAATTCAATTACTGTCAATATTATGATCACCTACAATTTTTGCTATTGCTCTGTAATTCCTTGAAAACCAATCATCCGACTACATGCTGGAAACAAAGAATCAATGAGTCTATTGTAAATCTCCAGTGCTCTTTGTCTATTTGAGGAAGAGATTTAACACTGTAGCTCTAGACTAACTTAGAACTTACTCTACAACCTAGGCTGGCCTCCAAGTCTCAGCAATCCTCTTGCCTTCTGCTTCCCAAGGGTGTATATACTTTTAAGGCTCTTAATGTGGTTCTAATGTGCAGTCAGCACTGAGATGCACAGATTTAATTAATATGGAGATTGTTTAGTTATCTCTTTACTTTTCTTTATGAAAATAGAGTTTCCGTAATGAACACACCATTAATTTGAATGCTTTTGTCTAAATTAAACATTTAAATTAAAAACTAGACTGTTTTGTGTTAGATGAGATCAAATAGCTTCCAAGTTAAAATGAACTCATTAATACCTTCCAAATTAGCTAGGCTGTAGCCCATTTCATACAGGCTTCTACTCTTGCTTGACTTCCGATATCTTCCTCCTTGAGAAAAGGAGCTGATATTTACCCAGTCTAAGCTGAAAGATCTTTTGTGATATCTCACATTTTATTAATGATAGGTCTAAAAGAGCAGTCAAGGACAGAACCCAAGTCACTATGTATTCATTGCCATTTATGTAAATGCATTCACTTAGGTTTAAAGCAGGTCTAAAAGCAAATTTATTTATGTATAATTTGCCAGGTAGTTACTTTTACTTGTTTTGAGTTCTCGTCCAGTTGACTCAGATGTGATTCCCAGAGCCCATAAGATGGCTTACAGCTATTTGTTATGCTAGTCCCTGGAGATCTGACATCTTCTGTCCTCTATAAACACTAGGCACACACAGGGTCAATGGACTTCCATTAATGAAACCCCATGTGCATTAAAAAAAAATCACATGAACCAGACAGCCTGGAGAAGACAGATATTTCTATTTATATCTGAGAATTGATTTCCTCTTCTTTGTTCTACACTTTGTGGAGATTTATTGCATAACTTCTATAATATTTCAGAACATGTGAATGGTTTATTAAACTTATTTCTGTCTACCACTATCAGATTTTTTCAAGGTGGAAGCTATTTATAAATACATTTGTTGCCATATACAGAGGGGCCATGTTATACTCACAGATGGACTTTATAAATACATGCTGAGTTAAACAAAAAATACAAAATAATAAATAAATAGATAGATAGATAGATAAATAAATAAATAAATAAATTTAAATCTTACCTTAGGTGGATTTCTGAGGTTTCAGCCCATAGTTTACAGCACTGGATTCTTTATGGGGAATACACAATAATTCCAGCAGATAGCTCTTGCTTGAACAATATATTTTGTGCAGTGCTTTCTGGTTTACATAAGTAAGAGGAGAAAAACAGTGAGAGAGAGAGAAAATGTATACATGAAAATATATGGTTTATAAATTGTGTGAAACATTATGTGACTTGATTATTACTTGACATGCTTTTTCTGACAGAGTATAGTATATAAAGTCTTGTAATTAATGTTACTTGTTTTAGGAAGGTTTAATATGCAATCAGTCTTCTTTTAGCTTGTTATTCATCTACTTGTTTGATTATTTTCAAAAATATTTTTCAAGTAGAACTATTAAAATAGTCCACATGTTTTTGTTTTGTTTTGCTTTGATTTGCTTGGAGGGTACTGGATGACATTTAAGTACAAAATACCTGTGTTCACCACAGTTAGATATGCTGGTTATGCAATCAACAGAGACCCAAACCTAAGAAGAAAAGGTGTGTTAAAGGGAACTGTCGTGATAGATCAGAGTGGACAGGAAAACATTTCTGATGATAGATATGAGTGAGCTGCACTCAGGGAATTCACTCATTAGGTGGAAAGCATATCACATGGAAGCCACAGGGGGAAGCAAAACAAAGTCATATTTCAGCAGAAAGTCATGGGTTTAGGTAACCATGACAACTGCTCTATGAACTAACAGCTTTTTTTTCTCTATGAGAAAGATTTTGTGAAATGTCATATGATTTAGGCTTTTTTTAGTTTTTGATTGTTTGTTTTTCAGAAAAAAACAAACAAACAACTTAAATACCATAATAAAATCTTTGCTCATGAAGGCTTTTAAGGGCTGGTAGTTTATTGCTACCTTCTAAATTTAATAGCACACTATCATGCTTCACCTTCAATACTAATGCATCTGTTTACATCTGTTTCTTTGGTCCCTCCATCTGTTTACATCTGTTTCTTTGGTCCCTCCATCTGTTTACATCTGTTTCTTTGGTCCCTCTCTTTGTTTCTTCGTATTTGCATGCTTGACTCTGCTACAAATCATTTGTGGTTAGAAGGAGAAAGAATCAAAGTTTAACCAGAAGACCTGGGCTCAGTCCATTTCTGCCATTTGCCAAACACTACTAAACAAGCCATTAGAATTTTGTAACAACAACAACAACAACAACAACAACAACAAAAACCCTGTTGTCATTATATATAATTGTTTTCTATGCTAATGAGAGAACCAAGTGGAGTAGAAAACAATGTACTATACTATAAAAGCAATTTTCTTTTGACTCACATAATCATAAACTAGTGTTGTTTCTCTAACATACCTATAAGACCCACAAGAAGTTACTTAAATATTTTAGAGACATTTTGGTTTCTAAAACAATACAATAGCTTAATGCAATATTATTATAAAACAATTTAAAGAAGTCAGTTCCTGAAAAATTACTTGTCTAGTATTGTTTGCCATATAGTTTTGAGTCCCATATGTGAGCAGTTCTATAAATGATACATCAGGATCAGTTATTATATGTTAGACTATTTGATCCTGAATAAAGAGTCATTATGCTCTCTACTTAGAGAAATAGAGCTCTGATAGAGCATCAGGCCAACCTGGTTGAGACCATGGATTGAACAGAATCTATATCAGAAACTACTTCCCGACTGTAGTCTCCAGGACTATAATGACAATGCCTACAGTTTCTCTATCCTTCCTTCTTGCCCTAAATTAAACATAAAGACAACAAATTGAAGCTACATTTTTTTACATTATTTCTGCAACCAGTTATTATCGTGCATCATTAATGTCTTCATCAACCGAACACTTAGTTAAATGGCAGCTGGCATGTCAGGAAAAAAAAATGGTTTCCTCCAACCTCTCTAATGTAACTGAATCTGCTGTAGTTGTCTCTTTGGCCAAGAGCTCTTTTGGACGTATTCTGAGGACTATTAGTCAAAGAGGAATGAAAATTACTTTCTCCGTGGCACTGACTTGGTGTCTAGTCAATTGACAATGCAAAGCCATCCAACCTGTTACATTCATAGCAGAAGCTGAACTAGTTTTATAAAACCATTCACAAGTTATTAATATGGAAAAACAAATTAAATAAATAAAGCTTTAGAATCAGAAATTCTGTATTTATGGATTTTCAAATATCTTCATATGTGAAGAAATTGATATTTTAAGGAAGAGAGCTGTCTAAATAAGTTCATTTATGTTTCACATATCCTTTACACATATAGCTTGCAGATAATTTTATACAATTTTAGCATACATATTTTTCCCTGCTTCAGTCATATGAAGTGAAATTTGGAATTTCCACTTACAGAAATCAAGACATTTTAGAGATTCAACATTCTCGATTTTGAATTTTTGGATTGGGATTCTGAGGCTGCATAGGCAGCATAGCATGATTTGAATGGATTTCTAGGACTATTTCTATTCTTAGTCAAACCTTTTTGAGTCAATCATGTAACAGGATTTATTTTTTAACTAAGCTCTCCCTTGTTCTTAAAGAATATGCAGGATCTTGGACCCCAGGCTGCAAATACATCTGTGTTTAGGCATGTGCAGAAACATGGAGTAGATATAAGCATGAGCAGCATGCAGTAGAAAAGGCAGTGTGACCTCAGCAGCAGGATCACATAGGGTAAAAGCTTATGTCGAACACAGGCCAGGTTAAAAACATATTTTGGAGGGATAATTGAAAACAATGTTTCAAATAGTCAATGTGACAAAAGCAAAGAATGGCACCATACAAAATAAACCCCACTGCTTTCGGGCTTTAGATGCAGACTGCATGGTGTGAAAGTAAAGAGAAAGGAATGAGTCTTTTGTTGTAAGTAATATATATGTGATTTATAAAAACTGTGTTGAAATTTTAAGTCATAAACAGATGCATGTGTTTAGAATATGAGAATTTTCGTGAACATAATTTGTGAGTAAGTCATGAAACTCACTCATAAAGGCAGCTAAAGAATATAAAGAGAAAGATAGAGTGTATAAACATCAAGCCCACCTTCAGGGCTGGGCTGGTTAGGTTTTTTGTCAGTTTTACATGAACTGGGACATACTTGGGAAGGGGAATCTCAACTAAGTAATTTCTTCATACAGATTGTCATTTTCGCTTCCTAATAGAGAACTTTTTTCATTGCTAATTTATATGGTAACAGCCAGTAACATTTTTGGGCATATATCCATATATCCATTGTAGTGCACAATGTTAGAAATGGGCCTAAATTTTGAGAATTAATCAGCTTGTTAGTTTTGTCTTGAAATTCAGAACAATTTTAGCTGTGAATTTGTGTTTCATAGTGAAACCATGGGGAAATGGCAGTTAAATATAGTAAAGGTTTCATAAACTAATATTTACATAAAGTACTAATTTTCATCACAATTTAATGTGTAATCCATCGGAAAGCTAAGTCATTAGAGCTAGGACTAGAATGCCACCCTGTGTTTGACATTTCATCCCTTCTCCTGCAAACTCTACTTCATCCTTTGACAGTGCTAAGACTGACGATTATCCCACTTCATGGTTTCTGGTTTTGTCATAACAGATCCATTGTTAACGTCTCTCTTGATATACAGCATAGTCTTCCTTTTAGAGAATCTCCAAACCTAGCAGTTTCACTGATTTCTATGTTACTCTGGCAGATTATCATCATTATTTTTTTTAAATCACAATTCTTCACATTTTATAGGAAATATTTTAAGGAGTTAGGTTGCATGAAATGTTTCATTTAAGTCATGTGGCAATATTTTTCATATTAATAAGAAAACTGAGGCTGAGAGAGGGTAAGAAATAGTTAGAAGATAAAAGACTGTGCTTCCAAAACCAACCAAGTTTTTCAGCTCCAACTTTATTGTACCCTGTACAGTTATTTGTTTATTTACTTTTATTGACATGTGCGTTATATGTATGTGGCACATGTTGTATGCATGCACACAAGTGTGTGTTGACATGTTAGTATTTATATGTGTATCTGCAGGTGTACTTGCACATATACATGTTTATGTATGCTTATAAAGACCACAGGTTGATGTTGAGTGTCTTTCTCAGTTACACACTATGGTACACATGAAGGCATGGTCTCTGACTGGAACAACATTCATTAATATGGCTAGTTTTGTTATCCAGCTTGCTCTGGCGATTTCTGTTTGCATTTTGCAAGCACCAGGATACTAACAGGAATCTACTACTCACATTCTGGAATTAAGAGGGTGCTGGTTATCTGATTTCCAATTCTTAAGTTTGCATTGCAAGTATTTTACACACTGAGCCATTGCCTTTTTCTGTCTCCATGCATTTATAACTCCTGCAAAAGAGTTCAGCAGCCAATGTTTTTATAGCACTTCTATGTTAAAATGAACAGGGATTTCCAGTTCTTCAGCTAGTTTGCATGTTTTCTTGTTTTGTTTTGTTTTGTTTTGTTTTGTTTAGTCAAGATACAACAGTGTGAAATAAAACTTGTTTACTGGAACAAAGGAGCTCTAATAATACGAATTTTGTACTTGGAAAAGGAAAAGGAAGAATAAAAAGAAACAGACTGGACTAAGAGGTGACTTTGGGGCATATCTGGGAGGCAGAGTCACTAGTGACAAATTACCCAAAGTCACAAAAAAGAAATATGGTTCCATTTTATGAATTACAACTGTTAATAGCTCAAGGTATAGTTTGGTACTTTCTGAACACAAATTAGACTAGTGAGTGCCATCCACAATAATAATAAATGCCTAGAATGGTAGGATAAGTTCACTTTCATCTAACTGCCAGAAAGCTGAATGATAATGATGTGTAATTTCAACATCTTTCTCTTGTCTCAGAGGTAACTCATTTAACATAAATTGTTTTTCACAGATCATTTGTAGCAGATCAGAAGAGTATAATAGCCATCAGGTTTTATGCGATGGAACACCTGAGGGACCACTATTACGTAATCCGGGAAACCATGACAAAGCCAAAACTCCCAGGCTCCCATCTTCAGCAGATGTGGAATTTTGTCTGAATTTGACCCAGTATGAATCTGGACCAATGGATAGAACTGCCAATTTCAGCTTTAGAAACACACTGGAAGGTAAGATCCTTGTGTTCATTAATTTTGATTTTTTTATTTATAATTCTTTTCAGAAATTCTGGGTTCAGGGATATTTACAATTTAGTATTTTGTGAGTTTTGAAATGCTATGCTCCAAATATACCCATGGTGATAGTAAACTTAGGCAGCATAGAATATCTCACTATACTCCAGAAGTTTAGTGATACAAAAGTACACCGTACACATCACGGAAAAAGTAGGGACAACTGGCAGTTTTCTACAAAAACAAAATAAAACAAAACAAAAAACCCAAAACAACAACAACAATACCCACTTCTCATCTAAAACGAAGAACAAAAAAGATTCTCAAAACCCAAAAGTGAGTGACCCTGGCCAGAGAATGGTGATTCAGTTTTTTCAATAGTATTTTCTAACACGGTAGGAGTTCTGTGAAGCTTTACAGTAATTGATCAAAGAAAATTATAGTTAAAAAAATTATACAGGCATATCAAATGAAATATCAGGTAGGTAGGTTATAGAAGACCATGAGACCTAAGTTATAGGCATCCTACATCACCTGACCCCATTCTTAGCCTTTTCATTGTTCAAAAGTAGAAGACTATATATGAAATATTATTTACCCAATGCAGAAGACGTTAAATCATGTACAGAGGAATGCAGTAAATGGCTATTTACCCAACATCTGAACTTCATCAGTGATAGTTTCTCACATTTTTTTCTATTTCCTAATTCAGCATATGCTCATATTTTCCTTTCAAAACCAGTTTATTCATGTGCAATCAGTATGAAAACTTTCATATGCCCATTGTGTTCAGGTCATTTAGAATTAGGGAAACAAATCTATCCACACACAAATTTTAAGAGGCAAAAACAGGAAGGAAGGAAGGAAGGAAGGAAGGAAGGAAGGAAGGAAGGAAGGAAGGAAGGAAGGAGAGAGAGAGAGAGAGAGAGAGAGAGAGAGAGAAAGAAGAAAGAAAGAAAGAAAGAAAGAAAGAAAGAAAGAAAGAAAGAAAGAAAGAAAGAAAGAAAGAAAGAGGGAAAGAGGGAAAGAGAGAAAGAGGGAAAGAGGGAAAGAGGGAAAGAGGGAAAGAGGGAAAGAGGGAAAGAGGGAAAGAGGGAAAGAGGGAAAGAGGGAAAGAGGGAAAGAGGGAAAGAGGGAAAGGAAAGGAAAAAGGAAAGACCCCCTCAAGCCCCAGATTACATACATGAGCAAACATTGGGGATATCCTCCAGCAACACTTACAGAAATTACCACCAGATATTATTAAAAGTTCTTCACAATCTGTCATATAGAAAATCTTTTCTTCCAAGAGTGAATTTTTAAAACTTTTCTTTGATTTTTAGCATGTTTTATCCAACTTTTGTTCTTGTACTTAATGGGGTGAGTTGACTGTCTCTTTTGAAAAGTCAGCAAAAGTAGCCTGACTGTGATATCTGTACCCCAATAGGGAGGGATGCTGTTTCTGTTCTCAGTGGGAAAGGATGTGCCTAATCCTCCAGAGACTTGATGCACTATCATGGGGGATACTAAAGGAGGCCCCACCCTCTCAAAGGAGAGTAGAAAGGGATATGAGGGAAGGACTCTGTGAGGGGGGAGACTAGGAAATGAGCAAATAAATAAATAAATAAATAAATAAATAAATAAATAAATAAATAACAAGAGGCAATAATTCTAGGAAAAAAGAGAGGAATAAGGTTAAAATGTTTACTTTTTGGCCCCAAATTTGCCATTGCTGTGGGTAACCATTGAGTAGTCAATAAAAGAATGGTAAGTGATTGAGAAACATCCTGGATGACCATTGTCTGGGTCTTTGGTGTAAGCCAGGCAAGAAGTTAGATAAACAGCTAACTTTGGTTATTTAGCTATGGAAATTCTTACAGTTCAACCATAATGAGAGAACTTTACAAAAGTGTACAGCCCTGGCTAACATTTTTTTCTTCTTTCATTCCAAGACATAATTCTAAAGATTTATACCCATAGGTAAAGGAAAATCACCTTAAAGATAGACTTTGATGATTGATGTTAAGATAAAATTCATATTTTTTCTCTTACAGCAATAAAATGATGCCTTTAAAAGTTATAGCTAAGTCCAGAACATCCTGCTAACTCCTCAATATGATGTATCGAACTTTACAAATATCTTCTACAGATGCCATCATTATGCTCAGCTGAAAAAGGGAAGATAGATTCAGAAATGTCAAAAAATAAGGTTATGTTTGGTCACTGACTAATTGGTAGCCCCTAACCTGTACCTATTTTGTTTAAGGATATTATTGAAGGACTTTCTTTCCATCGTATTCAGTTGACCAAAACAGTTCATGAGTTGGCTGAGAGTAGACAATACTGTAAATAGAATTTCAGATATAGTGGTTTGAAGGGGATCTTTCTAGAGATCCATGTTCTTGTATTTCTAAACAGAGAATTAGATAAAGTTTCATGGTTAAAAGCAGAAGCATAGTTTATTAGAAGAGAAATACTTTCTCTATCAGAAGTGGTCCCTAGATAGCAAAGGCTTGGGAACTCAACAGTGATGCTACACAATGATCACGTTTTATGGGAGTTCTGGCTTATTTTGGTAGCACTGGCTTTTTTGCAGCATGTTTTATCTCTTACATGATGGCTTTGGGTTATGGTGCCCAGCCTTGCTCTTGGGCAACAGCTTTATCTCCCATGCTAATTATATAGTGATTGTGAAAGGACTTCCAGATCTCACTGTCTTCCCTAATCCTTTGTCTTGCATATGAACAATGGAAATGTATGAAGTCATAAAGAAAATTTAAATCCTTACACTTACAGGAAAATGGATAAAATGGAAATCATTAAATGAAACAAATCAGGCTCCTAAAGACAACACCAACAATGTTCCTCATACATCAGACTTAGGTTTAAAATCATATATTTGGATATATTTACAAATAGATGTATTCATAGCTGTAAATGTACATCAGAGGAAACAAAGGTATCAGCTTTAAGAGTACAGTGACTGAGCAGGGCAAATACTACCAACATACCTAAAATTCCATATACATTTTACAAAGTAAATAAAGGTTGTGATTATTCATAAAAAGAGTCATAGAGAATGAAATACTTACAAAAGAATTTCTATAGAAATTAAGAATAAGTATTGAATATAACACAGATGTTTTTCACTTATAATGTAGTTAACAACTAGTTCATGATGAAGTAATCATTCACAAAGGGAGGGATGCTATTGCTTAGAAAAAGATTCCCAATCAAGGGTTGGTTGTCTTGTGACATGAAAAGTTCATCTGGATTAGGACTCACCACAAGAGGGCCTTCCTTATCCTGAAGTTTAACTTGAAAAGAGGGCTTCAGCTTTCATCCCAATGAGCATGATAACTATTAAGAAAAACATAACATGAACAGAAAATTTATTTCCCATTTTAACTTTTATACAAATAATAGCTTCACAAAGCTAAAAAAAAAAGGAGAGAGAAAGAGAGACACTATAATAAAGGTCAGAGTTTTGATGCCTGGCACATAATTGAAACAAATTTCAATCTGACACAGCTAAAATATGTACAACAAAAAACTTAGCTTTTTTCAATTTTCATTTTATTACCTGAAACCTCATTAAACAATATTATATTTCCAGAGTTTCTATGAGGATTCAGTTCCATAAAAGCATACAGAAACAAACATATTATAGTACTAACTGTATAGAAGGATAAAGTATAGGAATAGCAGTATCCTTTATTGTAATGTGGTTGAAAGAAAAAAGAAAGAAAGAAAGAAAGAAAGAAAGAAAGAAAGAAAGAAAGAAAGAAAGAAGAAAGAAAGGAGAGAAAGGAAAAAATTTTAAACAAGAGAAGAAACATATTTCGTGAGTAGAGTACTTGCCTATCATGAGGTGCTAGTTGCAATTTATCAAAAAGTATAAATAATATTTATGGATAAAATTCTAGCATTGGCATTTTAAAGATACAGAACACATGATATGTCACAATGATTCCCTTCAGTCTTTATTTGAACAGTTATTCTACCTAAGTCATAATGGGAGAATAGTTAATGCGATGTGAAAACTGAATCACTACTGAGAGAGCAAATTGTTAGTCTGAACTTTGCAGATTCATCCACCCTTATTTTCTGAGACTGGCATTTGCCAAAGTCAGGATGAGCATTAAATACATAATTTTCAGATGCCAGTAAAAGATAAAAATAAGATTCACTGTCTTAGTTACTTCTCTATTGCTGTGAAGATCTCACTTCTAAAACAGCATAGAGGGAAAAGAGTTTGCTGGGGCTTACAGTTATAAAGAACAGGTCCATGGCCATCATAGCAGGGAGCATGACAACAGACAGGTACACATTCCACTGGAGTAGCAGGTGAGAGCTTACATTCTTATTCACAGGCTTGAGGCAGAGAGGGAGAGGGAGAGTGAGAGGGAGAGGGAGAAGGGGAGGGAGAGGGGGAGAGGGGGGGGGAGGGGAATTAGGAGAGGGAGGGGGAGGGGGAGAGGGAGAGGGAGAGAGAGAGTGTGTGTTACACTCATTTGTCTCTGTATAAAGCCAATTGTACCAAGAACACAGGGTTTTAAATTCTAAAAATAAAGAGTTGCTGCAGCAACCTCACCCTCTGGATGAGCAACCAGTAGGATGAAGAAGCAGAAGGCAACTGAAGACCCTTCAGGGCCCTGGCCCTTCCTTCACCTACCACCCCCATTATCACTGATTCTTTCTTGCCACAATCACTATATCTAGTGCTAAACCTGTTTGTATTGGCTGCACAGCTATTCAGATCTGCCCTCCTGTCCCTTGGGAAGCAGTTTCAGATAAACCCTCATAGGCATTTGCTGGACTGATGCTTGCTTTGAGTCACAGAGCGCTCCCTTTTTGAATTGTGCAGAGAAGTATGTTCTGGACAAGGCATTTTATTATGTTTGTTGATCTCTAGCAAATCCAGGTGATGGTAATTGACTGTAGAAAGGAAAATTAGCCAACACAGGCTATGGCTGCTATTTAAAACAAGCTGATAGTGTTTTGTTAAGCAGTACATCTTGTGCATGCAAAAATGAATTTGACCCTCTTACCCCTCCCTTCAACAAATGGAAACTGACACAGCGATGACTTGTTCCTTCACCATCAGCTTTATAAACTGTTTCTTGTGCGCTTTCAGCAGCCCCTGCTGTGCCTCTTTAAATTATGATGTGTGCACACCTTCTTTTTAATGCCATGCATAAGAAGTTTTTGATATGTGTAACTTATTTTTGTATTGTGATTAAGAATCATGGATTTATTTTTTGTAACTCTATGGCTATTGTTCTTCTGTACCCTGACAGCATCATGTGTGTCAACCTGTGTCAATCACGATGGGTGGTTATGAAATGCCAGAATAGTAAAATAAATGTTTTGGACTTAAAAGAGTAAATAAATGCTGCTTTGGGGAAACAAACAAACAAACAAACAAACAAACAAACAGAGTTGCCTCAGGCAGTGTTGTAGCATGGTTGATTACTTAAGCTTGTTTCAAAAAATAATTAGCATTATCATTAAAAAATTATTAGAGTATTAGCACAGTATATAAACTATGCCAAATGACCTAGGCACAATTAGTTGAACCAAAATTGAAGAACAGGAAGGAGAAGGAAACATAAATAAAAAATTTACTTTCACAGATCTTTTATTTTTCTGTTGTTATATTTTTGTAATTGATTACCGTATAATATAGTATGTCTGTGGTTCTGCAAGCACAAAAAAAGGCTTTAAAGTCGTATAAATAGCTATCATAAACTTTTAAAACATTAAACACTAAAAACATTTAAAAATTTAAAATAAGTTTCAGAAAAAAATTTAAATGAGTACATTGTCCATTACCTTTGCAGTGGAATATTGCATTATGGATATACTGAAAGTTTTGCAGTTATGTAAATACTGTGTATTGATAACATGGCTGGAGAATAAATAGATGTACACACAAACACTAGTGCTACGAAATTTTCAAGAAACTAGTCTAATGCTTATGGTAATAATTTAAAACTACAATTTTGAAAAATTATACTGAATCACTTATGTGAGTTTATCTATATTATAATGACTTAGAATAACCAGAGTTAGAAAAAAAAATCTAAAACCTGAATATGCATCAAAGTCATGGCCAGCACCTGCTGCCTTGCTTGACAAGCTCCATCCCTTTTTGACTGTGTTTTTCTCAGTGAGGTCCAGAGTATTTGAGTGTTATAGGTAGTGGTGGTGGATCTGTGACTAAATTAAAAAAAAAAAAAAAAAAAAACACATGATTTTCACTCCTAGTATTTGCATATTGAAAAACACTCCCCAAGCACTACACTACAATGGTACAATTGGACAGTTGTATTAAATCAAATTAAATATGTTTTTGTAGCAGAGGAGATGGCTCAGTGAACAAAGTACTTACTGCACAAGCATTAGAAAATTATGCTTGTTTAATCCACAAAAGGCCAGAAGTCTTAATACCACCACACCCACGATGAGACTAGAAGACACTAGGAAACTCATGACCATATCATTTCCACATACAATATCAAACAAAATAGCCTGCTTCAAACAAGTTGTAGGGGAAGACCCAACATACCAACTTGTCCTCTGATCTCTACTGGAATGTATCTCTACATACTCACATAATACACACACACACACACACACACACACACACACACACACACATACACACACACACACACACACACACACACACACACACACAGACATACACACACAGACACACACAAAGACAGAAAGACAAAGAGAGAGAGAGACAGAGACAGAAAGAGAGAGACAGAGAAAATGATTTTTTTAAAAAGGAGTTCCAATAAATAAAAATAAAAATGAATTCCATTTATGGCTTTAAGATTACATCTTCTTTGATAAAAAAAAAAAACAAAACTGAAAATTAGATTACTTCCAAAATACCTCAAGACTCACCTAGAAAGTATATTTTTGATCTGCATTTTATATCCCAGCTAAAAATGATATTGTGACTCCTTAAAAATATCTAGCCATTAAACAATCTCCCGAAATCATTGTGTCATTTGAAGACTGTGATGCTCATATTCCTTTGCTAAGTCTTTTGTTAGGAGAGTAAATTAAGAGAGAAGGTAATCAAAAGGACTAAGAGCCACATAGCTCCTCATGGGCACTAAGATGAGTTTGCTATCTTGTTTATTTCTTCATTTCTATTTCCAAATCACTTTGAATGATTAATATAATTTCAATATTAGCACCAGTTTAAATATAACCAAAAAATTAAATCTGCTTCTCTCTGGTGAAAACTTAGTCCCTTGTTTTTCATACTTCAAAACTGAGCAGGCTTAACCATGTACGATCAACATCTCCTATGATCGTACATCCTGGAAAGAAAAGAGTCTACTCAAACAAGAAAACACACATGAAAATGCCTTTGCATTACCTGCCATAATATAGTAGCTAACTTATTTTCAAGAAAATATTAGCAGCTACTTTTTTTGTTTGTTTGGTTGGTTTTTGTTTTTGTTTTTGTTTTTTCGAGACAGGGTTTCTTTGTATAGCCCTGGCTGTCCTGGAACTCACTTTGTAGACCAGGCTGGCCTCGAACTCCGAAATCCGCCTGCCTCTGCCTCCCAAGTTCTCGGATTAAAGGCATGCGCCACCACGCCCGGCTAGCAGCTACTTCTAAGAAATTATTTCATATCATAAGTTTGCACAGCAAGATTTTAAAGGTAGAGTGGTTGTTGGTTCTTTTTTGATACCAAAATATAGAAGAGGAAAAATTCACATGAAGGAAATAATATGATCAGAAGAAAACAGTTTGAAGTGATGGTTTATGTTTAGGAAACAAAGAAAAATTTAGTCAAATTCAGGAAACTTCAACCCTGATTGCACATTGGAATCACTTAGGGGCTTTTAAGACTATACGTGACTGAGTTCAATTCTAAAACAATTAAATCCAAATCTCCAGGTATCAGAGATAAACATCAATATCTAAAACAAATAACCCAAACATCTCTAGGGGAGAATTGGGAGAGAAATAAAAGAGTAAAGAATATGTATTGACAAATTGAAATTCCCTATTGTCCTCCATCTGAAATGGTCCTAAAATTTCTCATAGGAATAATACAGATTCCTATGAGACTTACAGACACAACTCTCAATAATTGGAACAATTGTTGCTGCAATTTGCAAAGAACTTTGAGTTATTTTGGAATCTAGGTTGCTAACATGATCCCTACTGTCCAGGGGAATTTAAGAACAAGCAAGAGCAATATCATCCTAACATCCTGTACCTTCCTGGAATGGTTTTGACCATTGCAAGTGTACAAACTAATTCAAGAACACTACACAAAGAGATGTCTGAGGTGTATTGACCAGTTCATATGTAACATCTTAGGTTTAATGGAGAAGATTATCTTTGTTATTCTCAATCTCTGTTGGATAATTTTCTTTTAAATACAGAAACATTTGAAACTCTAGCTTTGTTTATAAAAAAAAGTCAAAGTAAATTATTTGTTCTTACTTTTGAGTCATTTCTGATCTCTTTGAAGAAATTCAACTTATTATTTAGAAAAGATCACAGGTTTCAAGACAATCACAGTTATGTTTAAGTTTTTTGTCCCTCAAATACTAGTTTGAATTTAGATGTGTTATGTTAATTCTTTAAACTGGTGTTCCATCATTAGTAAAATTGGGACAAGAACAATAATATTGTCAAATGTCAAGAAATCCTGTTACTAAAATGAGATTATGTACATGAATGATTCCTGGATTTATGAAAGTATTGGGATTTTTTCTTTCAGGAAAGAGTAAAATGCAACAAGAAATGAAATTAACAGAGTAATCATTTTATTTTATAAAAATAATTTCAGAAGCCATAATCTCCCCTTATATTTCCAAGTGAACTGTAAAGAAGTAAAATAGAAAATAGTTTATTTTTACATTAATATCATTTTAATCTCTAATAGTATTTTCATTGGCAAATACCACATTAGAAAACTTTAATGGTCCATTGGGTTTTGATGAGAAAACTGCCTTTCTTATTGCCCACCTCTGCTGGATCCACACAGAAAAGGCATGCATGTTTTTGGTTAGCAGCTTCGAGACTGGGCACTCATTTATCAACTAAATCTAACAACATAGAGAGCTGTTATTATTACTCAGGAAACTACCACTAGTATCAGATGGATGCTAGATGTTTTCATACCAGCTATCAGAATTATCTGTTATATCCTAAGAAATGTGTTTAGCTAGTTTCTATTATATCAATGACAAAAGCAAAGGAAAAAATAGTTACCTCAATTGACAAATACTATACTTCGTTCTTGTAAGTAACTAGAATTTAAAGCCAGGTTTGCTTAGCCCTTTACAGCAGCGTCTTGAAACAGGACTAGCAGGACACAGTGCTTTAGGCTCTCAGAAAAATCGAAAACACAGAGAATTTGAATTTGAATTTATTTGCGAGTCATTATTCTGCTATATATCATTCTACTATAATTGTCTAAATTGTCTAGCTGAGAGGTTACTGAAGCTCTTCTGATACTACTGTACTTCACAATCCATATATATATATATATATATATATATATATATATATTCCATTTGTATAATTATATTCACAAAAACTATCATTTTGCTTCTACTTTTATCTTAGCATTTTCAAGGGTAGGTGAAAATTTCTATGATTTTAAAAACAAAGATATTATAAACATTGGGGTGAAAGTTGACAAGTAAAAGTTATTTATATTTATGGTATATGATATTTTGATATTGGTAGATACATTATATAATAACTAAACCACATTAAACATCATGTCTGCTGTTTTTAATGCTAACTACTCCTTTTTTGTTTGTTTGTTTGTTTGTTTGTTTGTTTGTTTGTTGATTTTTCAAGACAGCGTTTCTCTGTATAGCCCTGGCTATCCTGAAACTCACTCTGTAGACCAGGCTGGCCTCGAACTCAGAAATTCACCTGCTTCTGCGTCCCAAGTGCTGGGACTAAAGGTGTGTACCACCACTGCTGGGCTTACACTCCTTGGTGTGAATGTTTGCAATCTTTGTTATTAGCAATTTCCATGTGTACTGTGCACAGTTGCTGTCATGATCTCTGTTTATCTCCCTGCCTTATTCTTTCCCACCAACATAAATTTTATTTGACTAGTATAGCCCTAAACTTAACCAACCTGAAAAAAAATCTCCACCATAGAATTTTAGGTTAATAATTCTGTAGTAAGGCCGGGCATGGTGGCGCAAGCCTTTAATCCCAGCACTCGGGAGGCAGAGGCAGGTGCATTTCTGAGTTCAAGGCCAGCCTGGTCTACAAAGTGAGTTCCAGGACAGCCAGGGCTATACAGAGAAACCCTGTCTTGAAAAAAAAAATCTGTAGTAATAAACTTAATCAAGCACATAAAAGAAATTATAAAATACTAAGACACATGAGTCAATTTTGATACTTAAATATGAATATGGATATTAAATCTTTAAGGTGGTTATCTCTTAAAAACTACATTACCTTTAAATTTTATACTATTTGCAATATCTCTGAATTATTCCTCAAAATATATTTATATCTCTGGTAAAAATAATTAAGTTACACTTAAAAAGTATCTAAGACCGTACATGAAATAAAGTTCTAAAGCTTTCATTTGATGTTATGATTATGATTAAAACTAAAACTTGAAGTCTTTTCTTATATAGACTCTACTCTTCAGTGATGTACAGTATGTTGCTACATAGAAAAGACAATAAACTATTGCATAGGAAAGCTTAAACTCTTTAATTCAACAGGTTTATCTTCCAATCCCTGTTTCTATACATAAACAGATGCAGTTCTTTAGTGCGCTAAGCCTTTTATTTGAAATCTATGATAATGAAAAGAAGTAATATGTATGATGATTATGAATAATATGAAATAAATAATGTCAAGTACTTAGAAAAATGCACCCCTAATCTTTATAGACAAGAAAGGACAGAAGAAAGTATTATATGGTCTTACAGTGAATTTACAGAGATGAGGACTTGATGTTGTTTTTGAAATGAGTTGTTTTTTTATTATTAGATATTTTCTTCATTGCCCTTTCAAATGCTATCCCCTTTCCTAATTTCCTCTCTGAAAGTCCCCTATACCCTCCCCCTGCCCTGCTCCCCAACCGACCCACTCCTGTTTCCTGGCCCCGGCATTCCCCTGTGTCAGGGTATATAATCTTCCCAATCTCCTGCCATTGATAGCTGACCAGGCCACCCTCTGCTACATATGCAACTAGAGACACAAGCTCTGGGGAGGTACTAGTTAGTTCATATTGTTGTTCCTCCTATAGGGTTGCAATCATCTGTGAAATGAACATTCAACAAAAATAAAAACATTATGATTTGATGTCCCTAGGACAATTACAGATGAATGAGTATAAGGTTGACCAGAAATTTTGTCCTTTTTCTGGAACCAGGATTCAAGTTTTAAATATTTGTTAGAACCAGAAAGCAAGAGGATATAAGTAGACTGCAAAGGATGCCTCTCAGTTATTTTTTAATAAGTTGTTGATATATTTTGTACATTTTTATATTTAAATCAGAGTGAATGCTTATTATAGCAAACATTCTTGGGACTTTGCAGCATTCAAAGGACTTTATAGAGATGTACTATTAGGAAGGCCATATTGGGCAAGCCTATCTCACTGCTTAATCTATAATAGATTGTACAAAACCTAATATCTTTCAGTTCTGAAGAGATCTGAATGGATATTCAGAATCTTAATATCAAATGAGTTTTCTTATTGGTTTTCTTTACTTAAAATCATGATTTTCCTCTGTAGTTGTACATGAGATAAGATAAGCAGTTAGATTTTCAATCATTTAGAAAAACTAATTTTTAAAATTTCCCTTTGTGTCAACAGGATTTGCCAGTCCACTCACAGGGATAGCAGATTCTTCTCAAAGTAGCATGCACAATGCCTTACACATCTTTATGAATGGAACAATGTCCCAAGTACAGGGATCAGCCAACGATCCCATTTTTCTTCTTCATCATGCTTTTGTGGACAGGTTGGTCGACATTTCCTCATAAATTATGCATCTATTGCACTTAAATGTATTATCAACATGTGTTTCAAATGTGACTTTATCATACCAATCCTTATAAGTTATGGTGGTTTGCAATTTTGAGAGAACCTAAACCAAGCCGAAAAATTCAAATAATTTATTAATGTAATATTTACTGAAGAGAAACCAGTAAGGTGTAAGTTATGATTAGGAAATAGAAATTTTCACATTAAGCTACAATAAAAGTTCAGGAGTCAGATACAGCCAGGTTTTGGGGCAGTTTAGGGTATCTTTTATTTGATATTCGATTAGGACAAAGGAATAAATTTTGAATCTACTACTAGAGAGTCAAAAGCTACAGGTTGACTTTACATAGCAGATGCAGAACTCCCAAGTACTAGTTGGATTCCTCATCGGCTATGAGGCTATGTGGCTCTAGTTCTGAATTTGAAAGTTTGTAGACATTTGTGATTAAGAATAATAATATGAGCTGGGCGTGGTGGCTCACGCCTTTAATCCCAGCACTCAGGAGGCAGAGGCAGGCGGATTTTTGAGTTCGAGGCCAGCCTGGTCTACAAAGTGAGTTCCAGGACAGCCAGGGCTATACCTTTTCGAGAAACCCTGTCTCGAAAAACAAACAAACAAACAAAAAAGAATAAAAATATGAATATAGGGAATCTACTGTGTACAGAGAGATGAAAAAAGTGACAGTTTTCATGGAAGAGATGAACAAACATTGTTTCATAGGGATTTGCATGGTTGTAAGAAGAATGAAGTTCAAAATGTGGCCATCTTCTTCCATATATGCAGCTAGAGACATGAGGACAGGGGGAACTAGTTAGTTCATGTTATTCTTCCACCTATAGGGTTGAAGACCCCTTCAGCTCCTTGGGTACTTTCTCTAGCTCCTTCCTTGGGAGTCCTGTGTTCCAACTAATAGCTGACTGTGAGCATCCACTTCCGTGTTTGCCAGGCACTGGTATAGCCTCCCACGAGACAGGTATATCAGGGCCCTTTCAGCATTATCTTGCTGGCATATGCAATAGTGTTTATTTTTGGTGGCTGATTATGGGAAGGATCGCTGGCAGCCGCAGTCACTGGTTGGTCCATACTTTTGATTCAGCTTCACACATGATCCCTGTAACTCCTTCAATGTGTGCTTTGTTCTTAATTCTAGGAAGGGGCGAAGAGACCACATTTTGAACTTCATTCTTCTTGAGTTTTGTGTATTTAGTAAATTGTATCTTGGGTAGTCTAGCCATTTCAACTGATTCTCAAATCCTAGTCTGATTTGACAAGTGGGAGCAGACTGGAGCCAAATGAGCAGAGGAAAAGGAACAAGATAAGAACTACAGAAGTAGTTCATATTTAAAAAGAAACTCTGTGATAGAGAAATCATTAGCTCTGGATTCAGAGCTCATGAGAAAATTCTGGCAATACTCAGTGAATCTTATGTGAGACTTGAAAAGCTAGTAGACCGCTCTAGACATATATCTCCTCACATACAAAATGATGTTAATGAACCTTCTTCAATATAATGTATCCCAATTTTACAAATTATAACAGAGCATACAAAGACTAACTCTCATAAGAAGTAAGGAGAACATTTAAAAGTGGCTACATCGTTTCTATTTGCTGTGGCTACATTGTTTCTATTTGCTGTTTTCTCCAGTAAAGTAACACTACTTCAGCTAGTCTCTGAAGCCTGCCTTTTGAGGGTAGGAAAGTCCTGGCTAAGTGCAAACATGATTAGTGATCCTGCTTTGATCCTCAGCTACAGATAATTACCTCTCCTGCAGTTATTTCTTGGATGTATATTCCTTCCACTCTACTAACCAAGTGTACACAGGGCCAGCTTGCTAAAAAGGCTGCCCAAACCATATGCCCTCAAATGCGATGCTGTACCAAATTGTCAGTAGAGTAGTCCCGGCAGAAGAGTGGAGCAAGACAGGTCCCTGGGACTTCAGGAATGAACAGCAGCTTGCTTCCTGACTGGTGACTGGAGGCCAGCGTTTGCTCAGAAAGGTAGAAATATCAGGGTTATGAAAGGGGATCATCTCAAAAATCAGAGATATATCTTCAAGTCTGCACTTGCCATCAGATGGGATGTCAGAGGGGAGCCTGATCTCTGTGTGTTGCTTTTCTTATTATTGGCCTATAACCCATTTTAAAATGCTTACTTGTTTTCTGAACCAGAATTCATTCCCTATAACAAATTGCTCTTGTACCATTATAATCATATTCAACCGTACTCCCCCAGCTGCTTTTCCTGTTAGATTTAGCTCTTAAAACAGTTTGTCTTTGTTAGATTGATTCATGTGTGTCTTTCCCAGTAAATCTTGAGCTCTGTGTTGACAGGGTCTATATATTGATTACCTCTGACATCTAATACTGTCCATTACACATAGAAACCATCCACTTAGACTTCTAAAGTGTCATGTAATTGATAATTTTTAGTAGTCAGCCACTATGGGTTATCAATAACATTTTGTTGTGAGATAAAATATTCACCCAGGGATATTGAATTGTACTCTATCTTGTGATAAAGAAATTAGTTGCTATGACAAGTAACCTTAAGCATGTCCTATAATGAACACAATCTCTCAACTCTTTGTAGGATTAATGTGATTTAGAATTAGGAGAATTACAATATTGTTAACCTGAATATTTCACTGGCAACACTAGGAAGAAAAATAGGTCTTTATATTGAATCTGAAAAAGAATCTTAAATTCATGCACCAAACTCTTTAAAGACACAAGATAATCCTCCCACAGAGTTTTTTGGAAAAAATAAAAGTAAGGAGGAATGGAAACAATCAGCTTCCAGGAGGTAGTACAGGCTACATAACATGGCAAATGGTTATTTAACAAGGTCAAGCAGAAGTAGTAGAACTCTAGAAAAGGCCCTCATCTTTCATACTTAGAAAACAAAGATCAAAAGAACTTCTTTAATAATACCAAATAGTGGATCCAAGAGAGCTGCCCAGTGACTCAGACTGCCAGAAAACAGAATCTCTGGGGATCATAAATCTTATTATTAGAAACTATAATTTAGTACTACACATGCATGATTTGAAATTATCCGTTTTTATTATCTTTACTACATTACTTGCTACTATCTAACCTTCCTATACTAAGGCAGAAAATGGTTTAAACATTAGTATCTGTATGAAGTTAAACCTTCAGTATTTTGTGTGTTTGTGTGTGGTACTGTGGATGGAATTCATGACCTTGTGCAATTCAAGTGCTTTGTTACCGAGGTGCAGACCCAACCCCAATATTTTTGTGTTCATCGTGATACTTATGCTTTCTTATTTGGGGGAGGAGGTTATTTCATCTTATAACTCTTGTGCCACAATCTAATACTAAGGGAATTCCTTCAGGGTAGCAACTAAAGGCATGAACCTGGTCACAGCATCTGACACAGAAGGCATGAAAAACTGTTTACTGGCTTGCTCCCCATGGCTTGCATGTTCAGCATGCTTTTTAGTTTCTGTTTTCTGTCTTTTACTTATTATTCTTTGTGAGTTTTACATTTCCCATCATGCACCCTAGTCCTGATCATCTCCTCATCCTTTCATATCTGCCTTCTATCTTGCAATCTCCCTCCTACTCTACTCATAGTTCACACACAAACACACACACACACACACACACACACACACACACACACACAGAGAGAGAGAGAGAGAGAGAGAGAGAGAGAGAGAGAACAGAAAAATATCTCATCATGGAAGATGTAGTGCCTCATAGTGTGTCATATCCCTCTGTCCACACATCTTCATTTACACATGTTCATTGCAATGAGTTATTGGTCTGGGTCAAGGTCTCTGGCTTCTGTCATAACATCAATATTGGATCCTCACCAGGACTCCTGTTGTTGCCGAGTCATGGAGATCCTAAAGCTTTGGGTCAACAGGACTGGTCCTTACACTGGTCCTGATCATTAACAGATCATTCAGATTTGGGAATGTGCAGTCTAAGAGCCCTGGATTTGGGCCTGGGGGTTACTGAGCTGGTCAGCACTCTGGCTTTCCCTTATGAGCAATACAAGGGCAAACGCTCCAGCTCTGCTTTAACTTGACCACCCAATGCTGCCAGTATTATTATTATTTAATCTTTTCTTTTTACAACTCAGTCATTATCCCCTTCCAGTTCTGCCCTCCAACATCTGCCCTCATCCCATTCCTCCTCCCCTCTTCTCCAAGAGTGTATCCTTACACTTCTAACCCCACCCTACCAGTCTTTTCTACTCCCTGGGACCTTAAATCTCTTGAGGGCTAGGTGCACCTTCTCTCACTGAGACCAGACCAGGCAAGCCTTAGCTGTATATGTATCTGAGGTCACATATCAGCTCGTGTATGCTGCCTGGTTGGTGGCTTAGTGTCTGAGAGATCCCGGTGTCCAAGTTAGATGAGATTGCTGGTCTTCCTATGAGGTTGCCCTCCTTAGTTTCTTCCATCTTTTGCCTAATTCAACCCCAGGGGTCCCTGACTTCTGTCTATTGGTTGGGTGTAAGTATCTGCCTCTGACTCTTTCAGCTGTTTGTTAGGCCTCTTGGAGGACAGAAGGCTAGGTAGGTACTTGTCTGGAAGCACATCATAGCATCAGTAATAGTGTCGGGCCTTGGAGATTCCCTTTGAGAAGGATTCTGATTTGGACTAGTCACTGACCCTCCTTTCTTTTATGCTCTTCTCCATCTTTGTCCCTACAGTTCTTTCAGACAGGAACAATTCTGGGTCAGAGTTTTTTACTCCATTTGATGCCCTGTCTTTCTACTGGAGATGGACTCTACAAATTTCCTCTCACCACTGTTGGGCATGTCATCTAAGGGGGGGACATGATTGGACTTTACTATTAATATGTAGGTATTTTTCAAGTTACTTTACTTGCTGAGACAAATAGATTATTGGAAGAAAACTTCAGTGTAGATGTGATAATTCTTTGGCATTAATTGATGTTATCAAACAGAAGTTTGATAGGAAGAAAACCATTCATGTATATTTCAGAGGTAAAATCAACAGAAGTTATCATGTAATAGATGATGACATTGATGTAACTAGAAATAATAACTTAAAAAGTAAGGAAACCCCAAGGATACTCAGGATGAAGACCAGTAGAAGAAGGAATAATACTATAAAAAATGCAAGTAGACAGTAGAAGTAATAAATTCAGTGAAAAATAAATCATTGATAACTCATCAATATAGAGGAATTTTTTCCAACTTTTATTAGATATTTTCTTCATTTACATTTCAAGTGTTATCCAGAAAGTTCCCTATACCCTTCCCCCTCCCGGCCCTGCTCCCCTACCCACCCGCTCCCACATCTTGGCCCTGGCGTTCTCTTGTACTGGGGCATATAAACTCTGCATGACCAAGGGGCCTCTCTTCCCAATGATGGCCAACTAGGCCATCCTCTTCTATATATGCAACTAGAGACATGAGATCAGGGGTTACTAGTTAGTTCATGTTATAATATAGAGGAATTTTAATCCAGCAACATGGCTGCTCTGGCAAGGGATCACGTCCAAACACTTGCCAAGTTTGTGTGATCTGGCTGGAATGCAGAAATGTCACAGACCTTAAATCAATCCCTTTGGCTGGAATATAGGCAGACATTTAGTACAGACCTTTAATTTCAAGCAATGTAGGCAAGGTTATTCTGTAGAAGAAAGCAGCCATGTTTGAAAGTGATATCTAACCGAGGGACAGACAAAGTGAAGAATAAGGGAAAGATGTGAAAAAATGACACAAGTGAAGACAAAATTATCCAGAGAATGAGAAGGAACCAGAAGGTCACAACAGATTGCTAACATTAGTTTGAGGCCAAGCATAGCAATTCAGTCAGAAACTTAGAGAAGCCAGTTTGAATCAGTTTGAATCAGTCAGTTTGAAGGGAGGATTGAGCCTGAACAGCTAAAGTGAATAAAGACAGAGAAAGGCAGAGAGAGACAGAGATACAGAGAGAGAGAGAGACAGAGAGAGACAGAGAGAGAGAGACAGAGAGAGAGAGAGAGAGAGAGAGGGGGGGGGCAGAGAGACAAGAGAGAGATCTGAGGCTGGCCATGAACATGTGGAGAGAATGAGGAGGGGAACATGGGGAAAGAAGGGACAGAGAGGGTAAGAGGAAAAGGGAGAGAGGGGAAGAGAGTAAGAGAGTAAGAGAGTGAGGAGGGGGCAAACAGCTCCTTTTATAGTGAATCACACATACCTGGATGTTGCCAGGTAACTGTGTGGGAGGAGCCTATAAGGAAAGCTAACACTAAAAGTGACAAGAAACCTCACTTTCCTTGCCTTTCTTGCTATTAAAATCTATTTCTTACAGATAACCTAGAGTTATTAGTCACTATGTTTCATCTGAGCTGCTCTTAACCCCAATTGGTTGGTCCTCAGATCCATTCTTTCTTGATTTCTAAAACATGGTGTCTTCCTCTGTCTTTTCTTCATCCTCTTCCTCTTCCTCCTCCTCCCCCTCTTCCTCCTCCTCCTCCTCCTCCTCCTCCTCCTCTTCCTCCTCCTCCTCCTCCTTCTGCTTTCCTTTGGTCTTCTCCAATCTTCAGGTTGGAAACACAAAGTATCACCTATCTCACCTATACCATTATTTAAGAGGATAAACACATACAGATTAGGGAGGAGGAAAATCAACAGGGGACAAAGGAGGAAAACCAGCATATGAAGTTCTAAGATCCATTTAAGAACATGAACAAAACAAAACAGACAGCAACACCACCACCAACATCAACAACAATAAAAAGAAACAAAACGGGTACCAACAAACATATCTACTGCTCTAAAAAGACCAATTATATGATGTTACTGGGCCTGGTAGTGACTCATGCAGTAGCAGATTTGGTAGCTGCTCATAATACAGGAGGCCAGAATGGGAGTTTCAGAACAATTCTTTGCAAAGATTTCTAATGAGAAGTGGGATAGGGTATATAAGAAGAAGCTCTTAGGAGGTTAAATGGTATAAGGAGATACAGAGGGAAAGTGAGAAAAGCACCTAAGCATGTTGGTTGACTGTCTTAACTGCTGTTCTATTGCTGTAAAGACACACATGGCAACACTTTCCCCCCCATTATTTCTATTTATATGGACAATTTGCTTACTGAGATCAGCAGAATGGCAAAGGGAATGTAAAATTTACAATATTTGTTCCAAATAAGTAAAATATAAACAAGCATATATACAAAAAAAAAAAACCCTCTTCATTTTTCCCCCACATTCACAGTCCATTTACACAGTACCTATGATGTGATATACAAGTCAAATCTTTCCATCTCTTTGAAAAGGTGATTCTTTAAAGTGTCTGGCCCACAGCCAGGGTTGCATAGTAGCTCAGAAAGTTACTGCTGATTCTCATGCCTTTTCATGGCCCCCTTGTTTCCTGCCTTTTCCCCCTTGAACACTGTTCCTGGTCTATCTTTCTGTTTACTGCTACATTTTTTTTTCTTTATTTACATTTCAAATGCTATCCCGAAAATTCCCTATACCCTCGCCCAGCCCTGATCCCCTACCCACCCACTCCCACTTCTTGGCCCTGGCATTCCCCTATACTGGGGCATATAAAGTTTGTAAGACCAAGGGGCCTCTCTTCCCAATGATGGCCGACCAGGCCATCTTCTGCTACATATGCATCTAGAGACACGAGCTCTCCGGGTACTGGTTAGTTCATATTGTTGTTTCACCTAAAGGATTGTAGACCCCTTCAGCTCCTTGGGTACTTTCTCTAGATCCTCCATTGGGGGCCCTGTGCTCCATCCTACAGATGACTATGAGCATCCCCTTCTGTATTTGCCAGGCACTGGCATAGCCTCACTCGAGATAGTTATATCAGGGTCCTTTCAGCAAAATCTTGCTGGCATATCTAATAGTCTGGGTTTGGTGGCTGATTATGGGATGGATCCCCGGGTGGGGTAGTCTCTGGATGGTCCATCCTTTTGTCTTAGCTCCAATCTTTGTCTCTGTAACTCCTTTCACACATGGCAACTCTTATAAAAGAGCTTTTAATTTCGCACTCATGGTCCCAGAGGACAATACAGTTCATGATCATCATGGCCAGAACCAGATGGGCATCACACGAAAGCCGAAGCAGAGAGCTCTACAACTTAATTTTCAGCATAAAACATGGGTTGGGACTGGCATGGACCTTTGAAATCTCAAAGCCCTTTTACAATGATACACCTCCTCTAACAAGGCTGAACCTTTCTAACAAGAACACATCTCCTAATCCTTTGAAAATAGTTCCACAATCTGGCACCTAAACATGTAAATATAAAAGCCTATGGGAAGTTGTTCTTATTCAAATAATCACACTAATGTTTGAGATTTGAAGACAAGGAATCAGTGAAACCCTCCTGTGAGATACGCATGACTTCTGCACATTTAGAAAGAAAAGATAGATAATAGGTGCATATATGTGTACAATTGTAGTGTATTTTGATTGTATTTTAGTGTTGGTCCTGTTTTTATCTACTGTTCCTTTCAATGACATTGGTGCTCATTACTTTTAAATTTGGTGATGACTTCTCGGCAGGATAAGATGGAAAAACAAGACTTTATAAAAGGTTTTAGGAAATTTTTTTTCTTTATGTAACTCAGTACATCAAGCAGGCAGTTGAGTTTAAGAAATATACTGGTGTGGTGATATATATATATATATATATATATATATATATATATATATATATCACCCATTAAATGTATGGATTATAACTTTTATTTAAGATTTGTAAATTCACAGTCAGAAGCTAGTAGTCAACTGTCAGGATTTCAGTTGACCTCTGTATTATTTGGAATTATCATCTCCTAGGTCTGCCACTAAATCAGTTCTGTCTTCAAGGATAATAAAATTAGAAGTTTAGCCTCCCAAGAAATGAATTCAAGTTTTTATTGCCATAGAATAATACCATAGTCTAGTAACTTAAGAACAGACATTTATACTAACATAGTTTCAAGAATAAATATCCCAAATCAATGTCAAGAGAATCAAATTCTCCTGAGGATTTCTGTCCTTGGTTTGGACATAGCCATCCTTTTCCTGAATGCTCATGTAGAATACTTTCTGTGTGAATCTGCTTCCTGTATCTAATTCTTCTCCAGACACTGGTCATATCTGATTGTAGCTCCCACTAATGACTTACTTAACTTAATTGCCAGTCTCTGATTTTGTCTTTAAATCCAGTAACACCATGAGGTTCTGGGGATTAGTAGTTGAATATATTATTGATTTGGGTGTGGGGGCCCATTTAATCTTTTAAGATTGGTACAAAGAAAAATTAAACTGTAGACTGAAGGAAGATATAATAGTAATAGAAAATGTCTCTACTAAAGTAGAGATTTAAATAATGTGATAGCAAAAGTAAGAAAAAAAAATAATTCTTAGAACAGATTTTTAGTTCCAAATGGCAGGTTACTGGTGCTACAATTTATGGGAATTTTTGCCAATGAAATAATAGAAAAATCACTAGAAATGAAGAACATTGGTCTGCTTTAAAAGTCAAATTATGAAAAATTACATGGCTTCAATTTAAAAGCTATCTTTAAAAGGAAATTTTCCAAATTGGTCTTAAATAAAAAATAAAGCCAATAATAATTACTAAAGTATAAAATATCCACAAGAAATGCTAATTTTACATTTTATTTCTGATATTTTAAAATTCATTCATTTATGTTATTAATATGATTTTGATGCCTTGTGTGTTTCTGAAAGCATCAAAACAAAATTTCTTCATGTACTTTTGGCAAAACAGAAGAAAGCAAGGATGCATAATGCAAATGTTATTTCCATCCTATCAGCAAGCCAAGATACATCTGTGGAGTACACACTGTCACATAATCTCAAATAACAAAGGATACAAAGCTGTTGGATGTTGAAAAAAGACATATTACTATACCCAGTAACTCAGAAAGAAAGGCCAGTTTTCTTTAACTGCATCAGGATAACAATGATTATATTTAATCAAAAGAATAAAATTTATTTAAATGTGATTTTTTTCTCTCAAGAAAAAAAGAGACAGTAGAACTCCCTTAATCTTAGAGAGAGAGAGAGAGAGAGAGAGAGAGAGAGAGAGAGAGAGAGAGAGAGAAGTTAAGACAAGCAACAGAACAAAATTCAAAATTGACATTACCATGTTTTCCTTAATTAACCAGAAGTACAATCCTTTGGGAAGAGAAATTACAAACAGTCCTTAAATCACAGTGATCTCTCTTCTCTTAGTTCTATGATGCAAAGCCATTAGAGCCCTTGCTTAATCCACTGAACTGTGAACAAACAACTGTATAAACACATAGTGTAAAGAGACTCAGCAAATAGCAGAGCATCTTTAAAATCCACCTGCTGTCCAGTTCCTTACATACAGTTAGTATGTCCTCTCTTTCTGCTATTTTTCAGATTGCAAATGTCTCATTTATCATGTGCTATAAGGAAGAGAAGACATTTCACTTGTTTTAAGAAAATATCATTTATAATTTTAAATCTACAGCTTGTGTAATATAAGGTATATAAGGCTCTGTGTTCCAGAAAGATACTAAATTATCAGATATTCCACCTCTATCTGAGGAGACACTGGCAACTGACAAGAGGTGAGGATAAAGTTTTTATTAAGGTTGTGGCCCCTGGTAAGTTGACTACTCTCAGGTGATAGGTCATAAATCCAAAAATCGATGGGCACCTAAATTGGACTTGATGGGTTTAAACAAACAAACAAACAAACAAACAAACAAACATGACACAAAGTTGTGTGGCTCTGAAAGAGAGAGTGAAGTGATGTTTGGCAGAGTGGGAGAAGGAACATGGATACAAAGTACTAAAAGAAAATGAGTATAAAGCAATGAAAATAAATTAGAAAAAAATGCTTTAAAATGACACAAATCTGAGATGTCACATTCTCTTTAGATTAACAGATAAAGCTTTAATAAGTGTAACAATAAATATTATTTTACATGTATAAAGGTTATTACACATGTATAGCTGCCTCTCAAAAATCTATGCTCAGGCATATTCTGGAAAGAGAAAAAATTGGAAGTATCATTACATTTAAAATTAGGCCTATTCCTCTTTTTTGACTATTAGGAGTTTTGTTTGTGTAACTTAATGGCTAGATCTTAACAAAAATGGAGGGCTTGGGTCCATGGCTAAGACTAAAAAATTCCTTTGCAATTCTGAGGTTACTGTAAATCTGTCTTTCATCTTCGTAATTATTTGTTTAAAATTACTTTTAGAAGCCTATCTTATAATATCAATCTGTGGGCTTTCTCAGTCTTTGACTTTTATTTAATCTTTAGGGTTTCTTTTTGTTGTTGTTGTTTTGGTTTTTTAATACTTTGACAAAGTGGTGCATGCATATGTGTGTGTGTATTGTAGTATAATTATTTTGTAGTGTTTTATAAGTAATTATAACTGACAGATAGATATAAAAGAATAATCAATATTTATGTAAATAAGATTTATTTCCAGAGACAAGAACACATATCTTCCTATATTACAACTTTACAGTACATCATTTAATTAATTTTCTCCATCAGTTTGTATACTATTGAGTTTATGGTTATCTTTGATAAATCACTATTGTTAAATCCCTCGTTAAATCCCTCCAGTTATGATTTAACATTATTTTTTGAGGTATTTAACATTTGGATTGCTAGAGTGTTATAATGTCTTGATTATAGCCAAAGCTTTAAGCAAGCCATATATATATTTACACATATATGGCAAGAATCTTCTACATGTACTCTTCACATGTTTGCACTGCTATTTCAGAGGTCAAGGAAACTTTCGTTTCTGTGTTGGTATTAGGTGTATGATATCTTTGTGGATTTGAGTCTAGGGCTAGGAACTCTTAACACTTCTATCCCTGTTGTAGTAGTAATCATCTTTGTCACTTACTACAGTGACTAGAAGGCTAATAGTCTTTCCATTCTTTTTATACATGGCACTGAAACTGTTTTGCTGAAGAGCTTGAATGCATGTTTTGCCTCTGTCAGAAGAAAGATTTAGTTTTTTGTCAGTGTGGGATTCTGGAATTGAACATGGGTGCTGTTTGGACAAGTGAAAACTGTTTAGACCTCATGTCACTATAAGGTGGCTTATGTGGACAAAGTCCCAGACTTTTTACAAAGACAGAACTATTCTTTCTAGTAAAAAGGCAGGGACCCTTTTAAAATTCTGAGCAGCTGATCTTTTGGCTTTATATTATGTAAAGGACCATAACAAGAGCCGATCTTATACCTACGCTTCATCAGTTGCCCATTAATAACCTGTGCTATTGCTGCCAAGAGTATATTGGTTTCTGCAGACATGCCTGACTCTTCTTCTGATAAGAAAAGGCCAATACATCTTACCACTGCTAATATTTCTAATAAACAACCAATAAATTGTCTACAAAAAAGCAGTGCTAACTGGCTGTGTTCTTTTCTCAGGATTGCACTCCGGAATTCTAACTATTCCTTAGCTTTTAGTCTAACTGTGTTGTTGACATTTAACTCATTTATGTATAAAGTAAGTTATTTCCTTGTTCAGCTCAAATTTATGTAGTCATGCTTATGAGAGTTAGGGATACATCTTCTAACACAAATATACAGCACAAACATACAAGAAACACCCTGACTCTTTGATCCCTGAGTCTTATAATTTTTCTGCCTTTTCTTCAGTAATTATCTCTCAGAACAACTGGCCCTCCCAAATGGATAGGCAGGTGAGAAAGCCCAGAGTGCTTAACTACACATTCTCCTCCTCAGAGCAGGAGAAATGGTCTTCTCTAGTGTAGAGCACTCTGGTTAGCCAATAACAAATGGTCAGCCATGGATTTTAAATAACGCAAAGTTTGATGGGAAGACAGGGAAGGAAAAAAGATGTAATTATAATCTCACAAAAGAAATAATTTTAACAAATAAGTGATGTTGATTTAATTACGACAATTGATGGACTCTTTATTTGTACCACAATACAATTTCATATTACTGGGTTAAATAAGGAACATAAAAGTGATTTTTTTTAGTTAGTCATCTAGTGTTTTTTTCTAGCTTTGCATAGATTGAGGTAGCTCATGTATTCCATTCAACATCTGTCTCATTTTTATTTTAAAATCTAAAAGAATAGGCAAATTTTTGCCAGAGCATCACATATTCTTTGATGTATAGATTATTACTAAGAAATATCATATGTAAAAATCATACACAGTGATGCTGAAGTAGCATATGTAGGAGTCTGGGTATCCATGCTTAAATGAATTTAAGGATGAAGTGTATTTACACCTACAATTGGTAAGCCTGGAATTAGGAATATATACACAACCAAAAAGTACAAATATGAATTAATCCTAAGAATGCAAGTAATCCTTGATTTATAGCATATTTTGAACTCATTTTCCACACAAATAAAATGTTTTACAAGATTAATACTATTTTAATGTTACAAATCAGGTGCCCTATAGTACAGACTATTGGAATCAAACCATTCATATCTTGCCTAATTTCAATATCTTCCTAAGAGATTGACACTTTGTAAACTTTTTTCTTTAAAAAAAAAGTCATGCAGGCAAGTTTCATAAAAGTATACTCTTAGCCACCTATATGACCCTGAATACCAGATCTCATACTAAATCAACTGTTCTAGGCTGTCGTTTAGGAATAGCGTCAGGAATCTGTATTTCTCCTG
>LR749710.1:331551-432944 GCA_902729485.2 Mus minutoides
TTCTATTATTTTGTTGAAGATATTTGCTGGCCCTTTAGTTTGATAGTCTTCCTTCTCATCTACTCCTATTATCCTTAAGTTTGGTCTTCTCATTGTGTCCTGGATTTCCTGGATATTTTGTGTTAGAATCTTTTTGCATTTAGCATTTTCTTTGATTGTCTTGTCTATGCTCCCTATAGAATCTTCTGTGCTTGAGATTCTCTCCTCCATCTCTTGTATTCTGTTGCTGACGCTCATATCTATGGTTCCTGATTTTTTTCCTATGGTTTCTATCTCCAGGGTTAACTCCTTTTGGTTTTTCTTAATTGTTTCTACTTCCATTTTTAGGTCCTGGATGGTTTTGTTCCATTCCATCACCTGTTTGGTATTCTTTTCCTATAACTCTCTCAGTATTTCCTCTTTAAATGGTTTTAGTTGTTTATCTGTGTTTTCTTGTAACTCTCTAAGTTTTTCTTCTTTATATGCTTCTAGTTGTTTATCTTTGTTTTCCTGTATTTCCTTCTTATAGTCCTCCATCATCATCATGACCAGTGATTTTATATCCATGTCCTGCTTTTCTGGTGTGCTGTTGTATCTAGGACTTGATGTGGTGGGTGAGTTTGGGTCTGTTCATTCCAAGTACCCTTGGATTCTGTTGCTTCTGTTCTTGCGCTTTCCTCCTGCCATCTCTGCCTGAGGAGACCTGGCATTGGTGCAGATCAGAAAGGGCCCGCTGTTCTGCCCTGGGCCTTTATCAATCTCCTGGCTGATGTCTCAAGTTCCAGGAGATTGGGCCGGAACAGAAGCTGTGTTCCCCTGCTCACCTCAGTTCCAGAGATAGCTTGGGGAGTCCTGAAAGAGCCTAAGAGAGTGCACAGAGCCTGAGGCCCGGGCCCTGAGCTCCTGATGTGGTCTTAAAGTCCTGGAGTTGCTGGGCTCAGAGGAAAGATGGCAGGGTGGCCAATGCTCTGGCTGGAAGAGGCCCAGCCTTCGGTGGGGCGGAGTTCTCGGATCCTGCCCCTGGGGGCAACTGCTGACCCGCTGCTCCCCACACCACCTCTGCACTGCACTCACGCGTAACCCCTATGCGATCTTAAAGTCCTGGGGTGTCCCTGGCTGTGTCTGCTGGGCTCAAGGGAAAGATGGCGGGGTGGCAGCTGCTCTGGCTGGGAGAGGCCCAGCCTCCGGTGGGGCGGAGTTCTCGGATCCTGCCCCTGGGGGCAACTGCTGACCCGCTGCTCCCCATACCACCTCTGTACTGCACTCACGTGTAACCCCTATGCGATCTTAAAGTCCTGGGGTGTCCCTGGCTGTGTCCGCTGGGCTCAGAGGAAAGATGGCGGGGTGGCGGGTGCTCTGGCTGGGAGAGGCCCAGCCTCTGGTGGGGCGGAGTTCTCGGATCCTGCCCCTGGGGGCAACTGCTGCCCAGCTGCTCCCCACACCACCTCTGCCCTGCACTCACGCGTAACCCCGATGCAATCTTAAAGTCCTGGGGTGTCCCTAGCTGTGTCCTCTGGGCTCAGAGGAAAGATGGCGGACAACACGTTATTTCTAAGAAATAACTTTAGTATTCAATTACTTCAGTTGAAAGAGATGATTAAATGAGTAGAAAAGGGAAGGGAATTTATGAATAGATGAAGATCCTCACTGCAAGAAAATGATAGTGACAAATGGTATGATACCGAGAGCAAAGCACACAAAAAATAATAATGTGGTTTTCAGCCTTTCATCTGTGCATTTTTGAGTTTATCTTTCCAGTGGTAAGAACGAATTGTTGTGATTTAAATGTCATCCTGCTGCCTGGATCATTGCATGTTTTTCATGTTTTTTTTAATTTTTTTTTTTAAATTTTGTGAAGATTTATCTATTTATTTTATGTATATGAGTATACTGTAGCTGTACTGGTGGTTGTGAGCCATCATGTGGTTACTGGGAATGAAGGTTTCTCACTCTGGTAGGCCCCTTTCACTCTGGCCTGAAGACTTACTTATTGTTATATCTAAGTACACTGTAGCTGTCTTTAGATGCACCGGAAGAAGGTGTCAGACCTCATTACAGATGGTTGTGAGCCACCATGTGTTTGCTGGGATTTGAACTCAGGACCTTCGCAAGAACAGTCAGTGTTCTTAACCACTGAGCCATCTCTCCAACCCTCAATTCATGTTCAGACAAATGTTTTACATTATCTTTTTCATTAGTTACACTAGTTTAAACACACTATTTTTGTCATTGAAATTCCAATGATAATGATATTATCGCTGTATAAATTATTTGTGTATTTGTACTCCATATGCTTCTATAGCTATGCACTATAAATATGCTGAGGCATACATAGAACATTTGCTGTTAGTTGGGGAAAAAACATTTGAGTTTATAGTGAATTTTCTCTATATAAATATCATTCCTGGTGTTGAAACATCTGTGAACATTTTTAAATTTTTTCTTGTTGTTATATCCTCATGCTTTACTTCTAACTACTATTATGTTTAGTATAAACCCTTGGTACTAAACTATGCCATATGGACCATAACTCAAGCCTTAAAAAACAAATTCTGTATAACATTATCAAATCTTTTATGAAGTCAATTGTTTCACACCATCCCTTTGATCAAATGGAACTATATCTCCCACTGGATCCAAAATTAATTTAAAGACCTCTGACAAACATTCATAATTTTTCCTGTTTAATTCAAGTCACCATTTCTGTGATAATTTTTAATCAGAATAAACAAAATAAAAGTATTTATTTTATTTTTATTTTTCAAATAAAATAATTTGTTTTTCAAATAAATTAGGCTGAAATTGGGGATTTGCAAAAGGAAAGAATATAGATTAATTGGCACGTGGCCTACTAATGATCTAAAATGATAAATGATACTTCTTGTAATTTTTATTGACAAAAAACTAGAACTATAAAGAAAATAAAGAATATACTGATAATGAATGCAGTAGGAGGACCAATGACTGTAGAATTGTTGGATTTATAAAACTACAACTACATGTATCTTCTGTCTCTTAGTAGATTATTAGTTGGAGGTATGATTTCTTTGAATTTTCATATAGATGTGCTATTTACTTGTGAGACTATAAAGGTTAAATTTTGCATATGAAATGTCATATGTACTGTTGTGTGTAGTAAATAGTTACCAACACAGACATCATGTTGAACTTTTCCATTGTAATCCTGGGTGTAGGAGGAAGGCTTAGTACAATCTATCATAAGTGGAAAAGAAGTAAGGAAGCTAATGATATATAGAAAATTGGTATAGTAATGAGAACCTCTAAATAAGGATAAAGAGTGTTTTTTTCTGTCACTTTTGGTGGAAATGTTGTCTTAAGAGTGTTTGGTCTGTCCGTCCCACATCTCTCCAGTTCAACATGTCTTCTGTGTACAAATAATCAAAACATGTTTGTTGAGAGTATTGGCAGTGCTTCCTTATGATAGCTGGAGTCCACCTGCTTCTACTAGGGAACTGGAAGAGAGAATAAATAGGTGTTCTTTATGGCCATCTCGGGAAGCCACGCAACGCCTTTGTAGAGAGCTGATAGAACTCCCCATTTGTACTTAGTGTAGAAAGTGGGATGCAAGGAAGTTATTGTATTAAGTCAGGGGCAGGGGGAGGTAAGCAAAGCTATGCCAGTTTACACCAGCATCCTTTAGGACTGCAGCTCTTTTTGTCCTCAGCTGCATTACCTGGCTTCCTACCACACACAGGCTGGGCAACTCAGTGCTGGAGTCCTTGGACCACAGGTGGGACCAAGCAACAGCTCACCTCACTTCAGAAATGACTGTGTGCAATGACAGAGAAGCCTGTGAGCAGAGGAAGCAGGAACAGCAAGAACGGAATGAAACTTGAACAGATAAACTAGTTAGACAGGAATTTAATAGAAAGGTTGAAATTGATTAGCTGTGGGTTCAGATCTGTCGTGTGATTAGCTCTTGGTATTACAACCCTTAATTTCCTACAGTAGGAAACTAGGGAATGATGAAGAAGTTCAAGTACAGAAGAAGTCATCAATTACAGGGTAGTCAATCCAGTATTAGTCATAGGAAGCCAAAAATTCAATTTTCTGTAGGAATTTCTGATTTTTTTATACTCATTGAACTTTCCCTTCTAGGGATGCTTACTACTTTAAAAGTTGACTTTAGTTTTTTCCATGACTAATTTCTGTCTGTGCATTATGACTGTGTTAATGGGTAGTTAAGGAATAAGAAGTCAAGACTTCAATCAAGAGAAGAGAGCACCAAAGCCTGGAGGCTGAACCTGAGGGCTGGAAAAGACAAAAGTTGGTGCAACTGTAATTGTCCCAGAGGTAGAGTCCTAAGTCAGCCATTATGGCCCTTGGATGTGGATGTCTCAGTCCCTGCTGAGAATGCTCTCTCACTCAGTGCCTGCAGCTTCCTTCTCATTAATTTTTCTTAGTGATGTATTTTGACAATCGGTACCTTAAGGACTTGCTCAACTAGTTGTTCCTAGTTATAATCACAGATAATATATTGTTTCTGATCATAGGTTGTCTTCTGTATCCTGAGTATGTTTAACAAGAAAATGTTTGTTTGCATTACGGAATAGGAAAGGTTAACTGATGTTTTCTGTAGTTTTTCGTCCTTTTCTTTGAAGTCACTACACAATAACGAACACAAGATATCACTCCAAAGTTGTCATTACAAAAAGTGTATTTGGCTCTGGTCCACAAAGGATGGATGGTAATGGTCTTTGATGGGAATTTTGCCCTGCAAGTGCTCTGGGCCTTATAGCTATCAGGAGGCAAGAGAGAGGCAGATGAGACTGCATAACATGTGTGCTAGTTCCCGGCATGAGAATAGAGACTAATGTGTTTGGGACCAAAAACACCTAAGTTGGGAATTTCTGGATCACATAAGAGCCTGGCATGCTCTGAAGCAGCCATTGGCTGCTGCTGGCTGGTGTCCTGTTGCACCAGCTCTCAGTAATTTCAAAGTGGGCTCTGAGAATATGCTACAGGTTCCCAGTTGTTTGGGGAGAATGGCTATAGTCAAATGAAAGATGCACTGTGGAGTTTTCTGCAGAAATTCCTTCTGAGAATTTTTATATTTAATATTTTTTAAAACAATCTAAAGAGCTAAAAATGTACGTATATTCTAGTTGCAAAGTATGCAAATGCTTTGGATGGCTTTGTTTTTATGGTGTAAAACTGTTGAACACAACTGTGGTGCACAAATTCTTTCCATGTAAGGAGTCTATGCATTTTACAGTAGCATATTTTATGATTGGGTAATGAGACAGTTATACATTCAATTGCCATTATTTTTATTAAGTGCTTTCATTTTCTTTACAGTTATTACAAAGTTATATTTATTTTCTACAGATGGGTATCTGTTTTCATGATGCTGTAATGTTTACTTCAGCTTATTGAGCTTTCTTTGTGATCTGCATGTCACAATGTGTGTTCTAAGGTAAATGCTGTGACAACTGTAACTCGCTCTGTAGAGGGCTGGTTACCTGTGGATCTGGATTATGAATGCATTGGGGATTACCAGATCATCTTTTCAGAAATTTAGATGTTGTAAACACCAAAAGAAGCATTTTCTCAGCAAAAATTAATAGCTGGTTCTATTTTTTTTTAATATAGAGAAAATAAAGTTGATTTCCTTTTTTTTTCAACCCCCCAAAACAAACAAACAAACAAACAAACAAAAGAGTGTGCCTATACTAAGTCCATCTTGAAGTTATTTACTTTTTATTACAATTAATGATGGTTAAGAATTGCAGAAGAGGCTTTACCAGCACCTGATTAAGAGAGATGTAGAAACTCACAACCAATCATCAGACTGAGCATGGGGACGCCCAGTAGAAGAGTTAGGGGAAAAAACTAAAGGAGCTGAAGTAGATTGCAACACCATAGGAAGAACAACAGTAACAACGAACCGGACTCCTCAGAGATCCCAGTGACTAAATCAACAACCAAAAAGTATATCCCAGTGACTGAACCACAGCCATGTATCATGGCTGATCCATGGCTTCTGCTACATATGTAGTAGAGGACTGACTTATCTGGCAGCAGTGGGAGGGGAAACACTTGATCCTGTAGAGGTTTGATATCCCAGAGAAGGAGGATGTTAGAAGGGTGAGATGGGAGTGGGTGGGTGGGTGAGCATCCTCTTAGAGACAAAGTGGAATGGGAGGGAGTGGGGGTTCATGGAGGGGAGACAAGGAAGGGGGACAATATTTGAAATGTAAACAAAAAATCATTAATAGTAATAAAAAAGAATTGCAAAATAACAATCTTAGGAAAGTAATACGGTTGTCCGGAGTTTTTAGGAGGATACGCATAGCCATAGATGCTGAAGTGTCTCATACAATGCTGTGTTACTTGAGCATAATTTATAAACTTCCTCTCATTGACTTTTATCATTCAGGGTTTGCTTATATCTAACAGTGTGAAGTGGTTTTTCTTTATCCTCCATTGTTGATAGAGAAGGAAAAAGGTTACATATCCTCAGTATATATACAAAAAACTAATATTTCTAGTTCTTAGGTGTTGAATTCATAGACATGGGAGTTTAGATAACATTATCTAATTATGTTTATTTCCACATAGAAACATTGACTTTGTTTATTTTTGGTCCTATAATATACTATAGTAGCTAATTCAACATAGAAATATATATAACACATATAATCAATATAACCATAATTAAAAATTTAAAATCCAATAACAATCACACCTTCTTTGTTGTACATACACAGAAGATGGACCCTCGAGTACAATCCACACTCTTTATACACACAAGGCTTTCCAAAATCTGATTCGTTCTAACCTACTATTCAATATTTCTTCCCATACTTAGCTACTTTTACTTTCCAGTTATTATACCTCAACTTTCTGTAAGGATGTAATTGGAATAGAGTCAATTTCTTCTCTATAATTTTCCTGATTATATCCTCTCTTCTGGGGAACCCCCTTTGTTCTCATCTTTGATCCTGTTAGAATCTCACAGTTTTTAATCTACATTCCTCTAAAAGCAACGCTTACATTGTTTGGATTTTCATATGCACCTTTATCACTACACAAAATGATGTCTGCAAAACTATAGACACCTATAACTACTCTTGGAATTTGACATATAATGGGTACATAATGGAAAATGCATTGAAAATTAGTGAGGACCTTAATGAGAGGGATAAGGTAAGCTTCATTATTATGATTTTAGATATTGAAACACTGAGGTTTTAAAAACAAATAACATTTTCTACTGAGAAAAAAATGTAGAGCCAATCTCCTACCTGTATTCACCACAAACTGGGTGGGGAGGGGTGGCTAGCTTTTTATGAACCCATATCATAGATTCACACTGACTAACTGTGCTTCATGAGTATAGTTTAATTAGTTTGACTTGAATTTAGTTTCTATCTACCCTAAAATCTTTCAAATTAATTGCAAATTATAACCATCTTCCCTTCCAAATTATCCAGTGTAGCCTGCCACCTACATATATGATTAAGTATCTCTTTGAAAGAAAAATTAGATCATCACTGCTTTTATTTTCTTGACCTTCATCTTTATTTCTCTTTTCAATTCTTATGCCTAGTACTCCCAGATTTATTCATTAGTTTAAGTGATTTTAATCTCATCTTAATTCCTTGCCATTCCCTAGGAATTGCTTTGTACTTTCTTTAACTAAGCTCAACAGTTTTAAAGTAGGTACTTGAAATGGTGCACAGTTGACATTGGGTTCAGCTGAATTTCATAGTTCCTTTATGTAATGCTCATTTAAAATTATTCATATCTGACAATTTATCCTCCTAAAATGTGAATTTATATTAAAAGGGATACTTCCATGAATACTTTCTGAATATGTGCCCAATAGATTCCATGGTTATTGCAGAACACTAGGAAATAGAAGCAATGAAGCGCTCTTATTTCTCATGCAAACAGAGGCTCAATGCATCCCCACCGCTGCCCTCCGTGGTCTCCATTCAAATTGACTGTTTATTTAGTAGATCACTCCTCCTAATCCGACAAACTTGACCCTCCATACACTTCTATACCAGGTAATATGACTGCCTTTCCATTGCCTAAACTACCCCCGTGAAAGCTCATAGGGACACAGTACTATTTAGACTCAGTTGCTTCCTTGCAAGTATCTGTTATAGCATATGCACTGGCATATACATTTCCTTTTCATTCTGAGAAACTTACTTTCCTGGGCTCCTTTACTCTTGAGTCTGCTTTGGCTGCCTTTTCTCTTTCTATTATGTTGCAAGCTTTCTATCAGTTACTTCTTGAAAGAATGTTCAAATGTCCCTCAAGGGTCCTCTTACTTCATTCTTCCCTCCTCAAGCAGAATCTGTCCTTTCACAGTTCTCCTAATGTATAAAACATTCTGATTATTGTTTGCCATTCATATTATGCTGTGTTGAGTTGTGGGCCCAACTTCAGCTTCTTGGAAGATAAGGGTAGTTCTTCACTGGGTTTTGTATTTCCAGCATCAGGATTCAAGCTGATCACATTCCTACCTGGTTCAATCAGGAAATATTTAAAATCACCAGCATATCTCTGATTTTTTTTAATCACTTCTGATCATCAACTAGTAATTTCTAAAAGAGTCACTTTATATTCACATTAAGAATTTGGAAAAATTGTGGTTTTCGAATAAAATGCATAGTTTCTGTGAATTTCCTTAAATTTTATGGGTGAGTATGAATGATTTGAGTGCCCATCTGCTTTGTGAGCAAGCACTATGTAAATATATGGGATATAATAACTAAAGAGGTGATGAATCATATAATAGTAGACACAAACCTGAGTGGTAATAGTAAATGGATTTTCAGTATTAAACACATATTCAAAGAATTATCATAATGTAATAATCAATTGAGGAAAGAAATAATTCTTACTGAAGTTCTCATAGAAGTTGTATTTGACCTAAGCATTATTGGAGCAAAAGATAAAGTAGAAAAACATATATATAATAAAGTCCTGAGGAAGAAAACCTTAAAATCAAATTATAATGCTAATACCAATATCAATAATTATAATCTTTTATACAAGGTATTACTCTTCTTGCTTGCTTACAGCGTTGGAGGTTAGAAATCTGCTGAAAGAGACAGCAAGGATGTTTCTTCTAAGGCCTTTATTTGTGATAAAAGATATCTTCACAGTTTTCCCTCTGTCTCTGAGTCTGTATCTTCTCTTCTCCTGAGGATGTCCTTAGTCTATGATGGTCTCATGATTCATTTTATGTCAATCTTTTTTTTTTTAAGAACTCATTTTCTAATGTAGTCACCAAGGTCCTAGGAATTCCTTCACCATTTGAATTTTGTGGCTGAAATGGTTCGTCCAATACTGTTATACTCTGTTTCACCAAAATGAAACTAGCATCGTCACAGGTTAAGTAGATTACCCATATTCCTAGAGTTATTCTTACAATACTCTGAACCTAAATTTCCAGCTTCAGACCCTCAGAATTTCTTCATAATACTCTACAAAATGCTCACCCTGTAAATTTTTATTTTATATGCATTATGCATACATATGTGTGTGTGTGTGTGTGTGTGTGTGTGTGTGTGTGTGTGTGTATGTGTGTTTAATGCTGTGCTCATGCATGTGGACGTTAGAGGCTTACACTGGGCATGTTCTTCTCTACCTTTTCACCTTATTTTCTGAGAAAAGATCTCAATAATCTTGAAGAGTGCCACTTGGCAAGACTAGCTGGACAGGTAGTCTTAGGAAAGGGTCTCAGAGGACATAATATAAATATATTTAAGTCTGAAACAAAGGGTCCATCTTGTTCCCAGATTCTCTTCTTAATAAGTGCAAATGACACAACAATTTACACTACACTCTCCTTTTGAATGGCTGCTGGGTATCTAGACCCAGTTCCTTGTGCATGTATAACAAGTACTCTATTAATTAAATCACCCCGAAGCTCATCTTCAATTGTTTTTCTCCATTTAAAAAATATTTCTTACCTTTTTTAATAATAATTTTGTGGGGACCTAGGAAGCTACCCAACCTCCAGTAGGTGGCCCCACACCCACGCACATACAAGCAATGTTAAATGGACTCAGTTTATATGGGATTGGAGAGAGAGAGAGAGAGAGAGAGAGAGAGAGAGAGAGAGAGAAATCAGGATATTGGGAAAGAAAACTGAGGGAGGGATGAGGAGTAATTGGAAGAGAGATAATGGAAGTTAGATTCTTTCATATAATACATTATATGTATATATAAGTAATAAAATGTTTCTAATCATTAATAAAGGTACAAAATAAAACATTGTTTGAAAAATCAAACAATGATATCTTGTCCATAGTATATCAAATATAACCCGAGATCCAAAATGTAGAATATTTATTTCCAAAGTATTATTATTAGCTCTTGTATGAAGTAAAATGGGTAGTTTCTGCCATGTAAAAGAATACCACAACTAATCAGTTTGGGTGCCTAATAGATTGTCTAGGGTACGTTGCACATCTAGCTCACTGGTTTCTCACAAGCTTTTGACTTTGTTATTAGGTACACTTTACACCCAAGAAAACTGAAACCAGGAAAGTATAATTTCTTGTTTTACACACATACACAGACACACACATACTTTGAAACAAAATGTCTATATTTTGCACTTTTCTCCTTGCTCACATACTACAGAGCACATATTTTCTTCTCACCTGTTCATCCTATAAAGCATTCTTTCTCTGGGTAGATTGTATTGTTATTCTTTTCCTTAACGCCTTCCACTCACACCTACCTGCTTTGGATCTTTGAATATGCACTGTCTAGAAAACACTCAGCAATTTGCGAGTCACTTCATCGACACTCACAAGCCTCCCTAAAAAAGGAATCTTAAGCTATTCATTAGAAAATCCCATGTCAGTGTCTATCTCTGAAATTCTCTGTACTCAATTCTGGGTCCCTGTAGTACAAGGAGGAAAACTGAGTTTCAATTATAAACACACACACACACACACACACACACACACACACACACACACACACATCTTTAGCTTTGTATTTTACAATTATGAATTTATCTCTTTTCTGCAATCTGGAAGATATTTTATGATAAAAAGTCCATTTCTCATGTAAGAATTAATGACTGAAGATGTCTAGTTTAGACTTTTAACATTCTACACATGCACAAATAAAAAACGTTTTCTACCACTTGAAGCAAAACATTAAAGTTTTGTTTAACTGTCTACTTTAATTCCTAATTGCTAAGGAATTTCTTGCATATAACCAGAAAAGTATTAAACTTTGGTATAGATGTACATCACAGAATATAATATGAAATCCCAGATAATTTCAGCACATTCTAATTGAGTATATAATAGCCAGACTTACACATTGTTTTAATATTCTATTTCAAAATGCCAGAGAAATTCCTTTACATTTAATGGAGTATTCATACTATGATATTAAATCTTGTAATACATTCAACACTTTTCTAGAGTTCTATTTGTTTGAGAGTGAAAATCTTTTGCCCAGAAGCATGAGACATAGTACGTAAAGTCCTATGTATCATCTCACCATTCAGTAGTTCTTGCTTCTACACCCCTTCTTTTTCTTATACATACATTTCCTCTCTAATATTTTTAAACCTTACTCAATATTGTCTATCAAGTTTTATTATATGATTCAGTCCATGATTGTGTTAAAATAGAATACTTGAGACTGGTTTATTAAATGACACATGTTTCTTACACTTCTTAGGCTATGAGTTGAGGGACTTTGCTTGAATTGACATCCAATGTGAAGAGATACATGCTCAAATAGAACAAGAGAACAAGAATTAAGAGAGACACAACTTTTTTTTTTTCATAACAAACACTGACCTAGGGAAGTTATCTCATTCCAAAGACAACATTCATCCATTCTTGAGGGCAGAACTCTTTACTTCCAGATTAAGGGTCAAAATTCAATATAACTTTGGGAGATACATTCACACTTTTATCCATCACCTTTTATCATCTTTTATCCACCATCCACAAAGTAATTTGTATAATCTGTCAAAATGCTTATTTGTTAATGCCGTTATTCACCACTCCAAATTCGAAGAGCTACTTCCTACTGTTCATAGAAGGAAAATTTGCAAAATTCTGTCACATGACATTTGCTATTCTTCATGGCTGAAACCCAGGGTTTTTTTTTCTCGAATATCATCCAAAAATATCCCCTTCTTGACCCTTATGAACAAGTATGTCACACACTAAGTGCATGTAATTTGCTGTGCACCTGTTACTCTCATTCTTTCCCCTGGATACCCATTCTTCAACTCTGAGCTTAAATATACCATCAAAATCTTTCTAAGTTTGCAGACTTGAAAATCCTATAACTATGAATCATGTTTTCTTTATATAGAATTCTTTTGTACTCTTTAGGATTTTTTAATCTAGCACTATACTGTTAAGACACACAGGGAAAAGAATTTCACTAATGCTTTGACCAGAAAAGAAATGTATTATAAATGCTGAAAACCTAAGAGGAATTTACCTATTTTAAATGATTTAATCTTAGAATAAAATGTCTTATATTTGTACATACAACATTTTGTGACATTTTGTTGTTAATAGCAGATTTTCTAAAATTGATTCTTAAACACCCAACTCTTTTATGGTCTTTCTGCTAATTTTGTTTAATAAACTTATGTTTTGTTTTAAAATAGTTTCGCTAATTAGATAAAATACAGGGTTTTGGCACGCATCATACCTTGTTTATTGAATCAATAACATCTCACAAGACTATAGAACAGTTGTTGCAGTTAGAAAGCCAACACCGATAAATTACATAGGCAAAGTCCATATTAGAAGTGACCCAATGTTATTCTTGGACCTGTGCCCTGACTAAGATCCTATCTTACCATTATTCACCAAGCTTTCCTATTCTCAGCTATGACAGTTTTTTCACATTCATTTATTGATCTTGATATATTGGAGTCTTACTCAGGTTTCTTATATAATATCCCTCAACAGAACTTGATTCCTATTGGATATAAGTTTTGTATTGTAAGAATATTACAGAAATAAAGCACTATTTGCTTCAAATAATATCAAGGACATATAATGAGCTTACCACTGTTAATGGCATCTGTTTTCTGGTACAGGTGGTTTCTGACAGGTTTTTCAAACTGTTAAATCTTTCTACTATCTGATAATGCACTTCAGAAGGAAGTCCTTATATACTACCTGCAGAGAACAACATAATTATTTGAAAGTATTTGATATTGTAAATTGCCCCTACTTATTAATTCATTTATATTATTGTGAATATACCTCCTTTATTCTATAATTTTGATTATAAATCAAAAATACTTAATATTTTAATTTAAATTGCTCCATATTTAGCAACTGTGAACAATTTCTGTTTGATCCTTGTCCTGAAATATTTCTCTCTCTCTCTCTCTCTCTCTCTCTCTCTCTCTCTCTCTCTCTCTCTCTCTCCCTCTCTTCTCCCCTCCCTGTCTGTGTCTGTATCTGTGTGTATGTTATAATAAATATTCTTTCTTTAATCATATCCTTACTATATACCACTACAAGGTATTCATACTCACAGGGAATTCATATTCATTTGCAACCGCAACAAAACAAACAAAACAAGACAACAAAACACAAGTTATTTTCTTGGAGTTTATCTGATTTGTTCATTCTTATATTCTGGTATTCCAGTTATGATTATGCTTCATCTTTAATTACTCAACAACTCTCATTTGGGGCATTTGTTCTTTTTTTTTTTTAATTTCTTCTTTCTCTGCTTCTCCCTTGATTCTGCGCTCTCTCTCTCTCTCTCTCTCTCTCTCTCTGTATCTCTCTCTCTCTATTGTAGATTTTTTTTTAATTTCTGAAGTTTTCTTTGGTTCTTTATTAGAGTTTATACATCTGCTTATATATATCATCTTATCTTGTGAGTTTTTTATTGTGAGTTTTTTACATTTCCTTTTAAAACTCAGCATATTATTAATATAGTTTTGAGTTCTATGTTTGATAATCCCAAAAGTATACATGGTATTTGGAATTCTGATAATTTCTTTGTCTCTTCAGACAAGTTTTATTACTTTAGACATGTTTGTTTTTATTTAATTGTAGTAACTGAGGTAAATCCAATGTTAATGTGAAGATTTATGTTTTTTTTTTCAACATCCAATAATCTTTAATTGATTTACTGCTTGTTTGTTTTTTGTTGTTGTTGTTGTTCTTTGTTTGTTTTTCAAGACAGGGTTTCTCTTTAGCCCTGACTGTCCTGGAACTCACTTTGTAGACCAGGCTGGCCTCGAACTCAGAAATCCACCTGTCTCTGCCTCCTGGGTGCTGGTCATAGTTGGCATAGGTTTCAGATTTCTCTAGTACCTTTGATATTTTTTCTTTTGGTTTTGGACTTCCCTGTATCCCTTTCTTTTTCGATTTTTGTTTTGTATTGTTTTGTTTGTTTTTTGAGACAGGGTTTCTCTGTAGAGCCCTGGGTGTCCTGGAACTCATTTGTAGACCAGGCTGGCCTCGAACTCAAAAATCTGCCTGCCTCTGCCTCCAGAGTGCTGGGATTAAAGGTGTGTGCCACCACACCCGGCATATATATTGTTCCTCAGAATATTGTAGTTCCTTTAGGTGTAATCTCTGGTTCTGACACTGAACCTTTGTTGGTGTGATGTTGCAGTCTGAGAGCCAGGAAGTCAAGTAACATATTGTGAAACTTCTGTAATTTTAATACACCAGTGTCTGGATGCTATGCTATGTGTTTCTCTAAACCCCTTTAACCTTACCCATTTTCTCTTCCTTTGATTCAGCACTACAAAAAAACATTTTCTGGAGGCCTTGGGCCCTTTCGTTTCCCCCCCCCCGCCCCTCTCCCCCACACAAGAACACACACTGAATAAGATAAAAACAGCAGGTATGCTACTATCAACAATCTGTGTCTGATGCTGTTTTAATCTACATAGTATCTTTGTACCATAAAAGTTATTTCCATTTTGAATTAGAAGAAGTTGACATGCAATATATGGCTAATATATATTTAATAATAAACCAAAATTAGAAAAATTTTGGTAGTCATGATTTATATTTTCATGTTTCACGTATAGATAAAATATTGACTAGACTAGTGATTGAAATCCAGATCTTGTTGTGGTAAATCTCCAACCCAAATATGCCAGGGCAATGAAAACACAGGTCAGTTAAAATGAATACATGCTGTGCACCTAGATTGGGCAGATCTACCACTACACTACCATCTTCCACATCTATGAGACCCCTCATAACTTGCGGTTTCTACAGGCCATGTGCTTTTGCTTCTCCTCCTATGCCTCCTCTTCCTCTTCCATTTTCTCCTTCTCTCTCTCCCCCAACTTCTGCCCCACCTTTCTTTTATCTGGCTAACCATCAGTTTTCCTATATTTTACAAATTAAGGTGAAAAACAGGTTTACAGGGAATCACCTGAGTGCTGACTCATTCCAAATTAACATCCCCTCCCAGGAAAATCGAATTAATATCAAATATAATTAGTCCCAGGGTTATCCACAACAAGATCTCAAGTGACAATTGCTTTATACCATAAAAATATTACCATTTTTTTCTATTTGACTTTCTTGTTCTGTTTGTTGTAATTTAAACTGCAATTTTTAAAAATTTATTGAAGTATTAACAGTCTCCCTTTTATGTAACTTGATCTCTTCTGATTTTCTAACTTAAAATTTTAAATTAGCAATAACTTATTTGGACTTTCTTAAATATTTCTAACATTGGAGTTTTGGATTGGTTGGATTGTAAGGATAAATTTGGTATTTTTAATTTATTTTTTAATCATGAGAGATAAAAGAACAAAGCCAGCTGCACCCTGAACAAACTTGTAAGAAAGATAGCAAGGAAGAAGATAAGGAGAATTAGGGAGTGGTGATCGCAAGAGAATCCATTACAAAGGCAGACAGATTCCTGAGTTCAAGGTCAGCCTGGGACATAGGGAACTCAGGTCCAGGGCTAGGCATGTAGAAGTGGTAATTTAAGATTACCTACAGATAATTTAAGATTCAAACTTAAAGGTAGTGCTCAAGGAAACTTCACTAACTCCAGATTTCTTGTTCTTCCCTGTCAACCAGTCTTGTAACACAGATTGATTTCTTTTCATGCTTTTAAGAGCTCTCCATAAATTTTCTTACTGTTTGAGAATTCATTTTTCTAAATCTTCTGATGCCTTTAGTTTTTTTAAGCATTGTTACTAGTTTTTATTATCTCTAACAGAAACTAACATTGGCTTATTTTAATAGGAATGTTCCAAAAGGAATTTAGCTAGCTTACAGAATTATTGTGAAACAAACTCAGGGGCAGATGAGAACAATAGGGGCAAACTCATGAGCAAACATGCCAGAGAACAGATTAGTGCAGAATAGGTTCCTTTCATGGTACAAATGTCTTTGCCAAGGACTGCCTCAGCTTTGAGGGAGATTCTGAGAGAAGGAAACAACTGGGTGTCAAATTTTGGTTCCAAACTGGTAGCTTATGCTTTACATGAGATAACTTTCCAGATTACTTTATTATTATTATTATTATTATTATTATTATTATTATTATTATTATTAGATATTTTCTTAATTTACATTTCAAATGCTATCCCAAAAGTTTCCTATACCCTCCCCACCCCGCCCTGATCCCCTACCCACCCACTCCCATTTCTTGGCCCTGGTGTTCCCCTGTATTGGGGCATATAAAGTTTTCAATACCAAGGGGCCTCTCTTCCCAATGATCTTCTGCTACATATGCAGCTAGAGACACAAGGACAGCTCTCTTCTCTGTATTCTGCTTTAAACAGTTCATCAAACAGTTCTTGCTAAAAATCTCTCTGGATAGCTCATATCTTGCAGATCATAAACCCAGTCTTTTATTTTACATATCAATCTAGTCATTTTCTCGAGGTTCCCTTTTGATTATCCTATAAATCACTATCCCATGACCTTGCCTCTTGATTCTTAGGATACAGCAAGCACTTTTTTTTTTAACATTGCAAAAGAATTCAGAGATCTGCCAGTAGATCTCTACAGATGATAAGCTAGCAGGGTGGGACCCTGCCCTGAAATTACCATTTCTACATGCCTGGGCCTGGACCTAAATTCCCTATGTCCCAGGCTGACCTTGAACTCAGGAATCTGTCTGCCTTTGTATTGGATTCTCTTATGATCACCACTCCCTAATTCTCCTTATCTTCTTCCTTGCTATCTTTCTTACAAGTTGGTTCAGGGTGCAGCTGGTTTTGTTCTTTTAAAAAACTCCTGTCCCCCAAACAATTCATATTGTATCTTTATATTTTACATAGCTGAGAAATTATATATTTTCAAACTCATGTTTTTAGAGTTCTCTTTAACATTAAGGGCTGTCCTGAAGATTCCAGTGTTTATAATTTTGGTGAGACATTAGCTACACCTTCACCTGTCCGATTTATGCTATCTCTGATTATTGGTATCTTTACAGTTAACAGGAAGGACATTCCTTAAAAGAAGAATGTGAAAATATGTACATTATTATACAAACAAGCCATATTCTCATAGCAGCCATTGACACTCATGAAGGCCCATACCTGTTGGCCCTGTTTCAGGGGCAGGAACCATGTCATTCCACCTCTAACAAGTCCATATCTGACCTGTCAATCTTTTTTGCTCAATGCTATTCCAATGACTGTCCTTGCCCACCATTAGGATGGATTTTCACTGTCCTTGGTATTTTTGTTTGTTTGTTTGTTTGGTTGGTTGGTTGGTTTTGGTCACTATTTCCTATTTCTAGAATGGTTTTGTCTTATTGCCTGAATAGTAATAATGTGGTCACATAAAAGCTTTATGGGAAGCTGGAAATTGGCTGCTTTATCTTCTATCATTAAAGGTAGGCTCTGCCTCAGAAAACATGATCTTTTTTAACCATAAGACAAAGATTGAAATACCTGATATACAAAACAACAAACAAAAAGTGATTAAGGTCTAGTCTCTTGTCAATTTCATTTTATATGGTTTTTCTTTTGACTTTCTTTGCATTTTTGAAGTTATATTCAATATTATGATAATATTTCATGAAACCAAATGTTGAACTATGAAACCTCTATACTATCTATAAAAGTTTAATTTTCATAAGGAAATTTTGAAGTTATCCTCACATTACTTCTAATGAATGACCTTCTTCAGGGACATGAAATTGTAACTTGTCAAAGTTTGAAGATAGTCAGCACATGATCAAGTCTTGTGATATCAATAATTGTCTTTTAAGAACTTAAAATTGACACCTTATAAATGAAATGTCCCTGACTCTGAGTAACCTTCCCTCTGTAGTATTTTTGAACAATGGCTCCGAAGGCACCACCCTCTTTTGGAAGTTTACCCAGAAGCCAATGCACCTATCGGCCATAACAGAGAATCTTACATGGTTCCTTTCATACCGCTCTATAGAAATGGTGATTTCTTCATTACATCCAAGGATCTGGGATATGACTACAGCTACCTCCAAGAGTCAGGTAAGGCTCAGTTGCCTTCAGATGAACTATGAAATGCAATGTGGTTAACCTCTTTGTGGCAGTAAAAAAACATCTTCTGTATACTCAATTTTTTTCCAAAACTTTTAAAGAAACTATATTATACCAATTTCTAATCGTGTAAACTAAAACTGTATTTCAAGGAGTCCTAAATTTATAACTATTCCATCTACTATAGGATATTTTGTTAAATTGTTAAATTGTTGAAGAATATAGGATTGGGAAGTTTTTGAGCCATGAATGATAGACTTCTAATGAATTCTATCAGCTACTTTATGACCTAGGGATATTCTTTCAATTATGTGAATCACATTTTATTCATTATATATTTAGATAGGAATAACTCAGTGGATTTTTCTGAATCATGTTAAAGAATTCAGTCTATGGATGATATGGAGTTAACCATTTATGATCTTTCATCTTGAGACTCTTGGTAGGATTACCAATACAAAAATGGAAACTTTCAAAATGAACTAACATTGGGTTTAATAATACTTCTTTAATGTTAATTATTATACCTTTGGCTAAAAGCATAATGTAAAACCTTAGGACTGAAAGTACCTACGGTCTTTGACTTTCCTAGTCAGAACTACATTAATATCTTCTTGACAAAGAAGGAATAGGTAGTGATAAAAGCCTAGTACATATTGTTGTTCCTCCTATGGGGTTGCAAACCTCTTCAGCTCCTAGGATACATTCTCTAGCTCCTTCATTGGGGACCCTGTGCACTGTGCAATAAATGGTTGTGAGCAGCCACTTTTGTATTTATCAGGCACTGGCAGAGTGTCTTAGGAGACAGCTGTATCAGGCTCCTGTCAGCAAGCCTGGCATCCACAATAGTGCCTGGGTTTGGTGGCTGTATATGGGATGTATGCTCAAGCAGGACAGTCTCTGGATGGTCATTCCTTCATTTTCTGCTTTACACTTTGTCTCTGTAACCACCAACCAAAGAAAACACATGATGGGACTCATGGCTCTAGCTGCATATGTAGCAGAGGATGGCTTAGTAGGTCATCAATGGGAGGAGAGGCCCTTGGTCCTATGAAAGTTTTATGCCCCAGTATAGGGGAATGCCAGGGCCAGGAAGCTGGAGTAGGTGGGTTGGTAAGCAGGGAGAGGGTGGAGGGGATAGGAGGTTTTCAGAGGGGAAACCAGGAAAGGGGATAACATTTGAAATGTAAATAGAGAAGATACCTAATAAAAAAGAAAAAGAAAGAAAGAAAGAAAGAAAGAAAGAAAGAAAGAAAGAAAGAAAGAGAAAAAAAGAAAGAAAGAGAAAGAAAGAAAGAAAGAAAGAAAGAAAGAAAGAAAGAAAGAAAGAAAGAAAGAAAGGAAGAAAGGAAGAAAGAAAGAAACATAGTCAGAATGCAGGAACTTCCTACTTACTATTCTAGTCTACCTATTTGTTGCAATGGCAAATGGCTGAGAAAGTCACATTTAAAAAAATGATTTTCTCCTGGTTTCAGAAGTTTCAGACCATGATCAACAGGTTTCATGGGTTTGAAGTTGAGGCAAGATAGAAATATCATAATGTTAGGGGTTTGTAATAGGGACAAAGATGGAGTTATATTTACGATGTATCCTTCAAAGTTAAGTTCCCAGTGACTTAATTCCTCCAATCAGGCCCCACTTTCTACTTTCCAGAAAGTCCTAATTAGTGCATCATATTGGGAATTCATCAATTGATTAATCAATTGATGTAGCCAGAATCCTCATGATACAACTTGTCAAACCTATCAGCTGGCAGCTAAGTCCTTTAAACACTAGTCTTTGGGTGTGTGGGGTATGTTGAGCTATATCTATTTACATCATTTAATTTATTATTCACTAGATAGGTATTATTTTCCATAAAAGAGGTGAGAATGTCAGTCTTATAGAATTGAAGTGACTTCTTAAATGTTAAATAGAAAGCAAGTTTTGACACTTCCCTTAGCACACTATGCTTTCACTATAGTATATAAAGGCTTCTATGTAAAGGCTAGAAGAATACGATGTAAAATTGCAAACGGTTACATGAAGGAAGCGTGAATAGTGAATAAGTTCATTAGATAAGAAGAAATGAACAAATGTGTGAACCCCAGTAACTCCTAGCTCTTATGGTCAACGTTAGTTTCATTGAAATGACTAATGTAGTTTGGATATCAGTAAGGACTAAATCCAAAGTGGAAGTCTGTCTTAATTAGAGTTTTACAGCTGTGAATAGACATTATGTCCAAGGCAACTCATAATGGACAACATTTAATTGGGGCTGGATTACAAGTTCAGAGGTTCAGTTCATTATCATCAAGGTGTGATGCTTCTAGGCATACATAGGGCTGAGAGTTCCACCTCTGATTTCAAAGCAGCTAAGAAAAGTCTGGCTCCATGGGAGCCAGGACAAGACTCTTAAAGCCTACCTTCACAGTGACACATTTCTTCTAAGGACATACCTTCTCCAAAAAGGCTACACTGCCTAATAATGTCACTCCCTGTGTTTTTGCACATTCAAACCACTACAAATCCAAAAGACTGTCCAAGGAGATACAAAGACTGAACAGCAAGTTTTACAAAAATTCAGATAAAGAAGCAGTGATTTGTACACAATTCATCTTTGACAATGTTTAAAGAATTATCAGGCAGCAGATAGAAAAAGGCAGAAAATATTTTAACCTGAAAGAATAAGACTAAAAAGCAAAGATGACCACTGTGTTTATGAAATATTGAATTCTTCTATTGCTTGTTATCTACAAAGAAAAAATAGCACTGAAAGGATTAAGATGTTTTGTAAAATTATCACAAATTGTATGCTTTTGATGACTGGAGCATTGTCTAGGTGTGATCCATGGATCAGCTTATTCCTCATTTCATTTTTAGTACAAAACTCATAGAAATTGGCCAATAAGTTATATATTGAGTGAAGAAAAAGGAGATTATAGGACTCTTTTGAAGTTTTTTAACATGTGATGCAAATTAATTATAGTAAAATTCAATGATATATTTAACAATAATAAAAGGGCCAAACACAAGGGGACGTCCATGTTCTGTTATGATAGAATAAGATATGAAACATCAGGGTAAATATTTCTCAGTACAATACAATACAAAGGTTTGAAGCTCCAAACAGATATATAGGCCTTAGATCTATATGAGAGAGGAGGGTCAAAAAATCCTAACAGAGAGTGGAATATATTTTTCTAAGTATGTTAAAATAAACAATATTAATTTGAAGTGGTTTGCTGATTTACTATATTTTTTACACAGCTATGAATTTACACAGTTAACTTTAGAGAAAATTTATTTTAAAATAAATAATAGAAGTTGCCTATTTTCTATTTTATGAAGCATTCTTCATTATTGTTTATGCATTCAAAGTACTTAAAATTCATCTCTATTCATTGCTAAACTTCAAGGTTTCTAAAAATAATATTAAATGTTTCAATAATTTAGTTCATGAGGGTCATTATTCATCATTTAGGTATTCATGTTGATAATTACTTAAGTATTTTGTTGTAGAGGGCAGCTAATGTCTGAAATTGTCAAACATTTCCTCTTGTAATGAGATTTAGTAATGTTTAAAAAACTGAGAAGTAGGTGATTTTCTTTCATGGGTAACTGATAAAAGGCAAGGAGAGAAACATCAAAAAAGAGTTTATTTTGGCATATGATTCCAGAAGTCTTGATGTCTTAATGGTTGCTGTGCACATGAGACCTGTTTGTGTAATAATGTACATAATTATCGTTATGTTCTCCCTTCAGAGAAAAGTCTTCTCTGCCAAGGTTAATGACCCATGATAAACAGAAACCACGCTAGTCCTGGAGGCGAGGGTGTATCTAATGTACTAAGCAAAATGGTGAATGCTCTGACCTTCAGGACAGCCTGTTGGAAAACAAAAACAAAAACAAAAACACTTCTGAAAACATGAATCCAAGAATGTATCATTTCTAAACTATGCAAAACATAAGGAAGCAATATGAATTATAAGACAGGCTTCACAGACAGAGAAGAACAATGGCAGCTGCACTATGAGCCAGCTTGACAGAAAAATATTAAGAAAAGAGAGAAAGAGGTAAAGATGGAATGGTGATCACAGCGATGGATCTCACCCTGCTAGTTTATTGTCTGTGCTTACAAGAGCAGGCAAATCTCTAAATTTATTTGCCATGTTAAAAACAACAACAACAACAACAAAACCCCAAAAATCAAAACGAACAAAAAATATTGTACTTGCTGATTCATGAGATAATCAAAAAGGAACATGGAGTAAATGACTGAATTGATATGTTAATCTTGGCTTTAGTCTGCAAGAGAAAGCTACCCAGAGAGAACTGTTTGGAGAGCAAACATTGTTCTTTTAGAATTTTCTAACTGGATCTTTGAACACCTAGGTTTTTTTGTTTTTGTTTTTGTTTTTTTTTCTAGCAGTTTTTCTGACTTTGTTCAAAAAAAAACCCGAAAAGCTATCCTAGCTTTAGAAATGTTTTAGCAGAATTTCTGACTTAGGCCTGAAAACCCAAGAACTTTTTTTTTTTTTTTTTTTTTCTAGCAGCTTTCTGACCCTGGTTGGAAAATCCATGAGCTATCCAGAGAGCTTTTAGAATTTTTTCTAGCAAGAGCAGAGCTGCCTGGAAATCTCTGGAAAGCTGTCTCAAGCAGAACACTGAGTTGTAAGCTTGTACCCATGATTGATGTTGAGTTGGTTTTTTTTGTTTTTTGTTTTTGTTTTCTTTCCATTCTCAAACACCCCTTTGAGGATCCCCTCTCCAATGTGAGACTGTTTCTTGGCACAGAGAGATGACTTAGTATTTAAGAGCACTAGCTGTTCTCTTTGATTCCCAGGACATAAAAGGAATAGCATTTATTATGCATTGGGCTAAACATTGAAGAGACATTTAAAATCAGTTATATATGTGAATATCTAAGAGTAATTGAAACTAGACATTTAAGTCCCATTATCAAAACATATTTTTTAAATGTATTTAAGAGTGACTTTCAGGATTCCTGAAAGTAAATGTCACATTTGCATTGATTTCTTATTTTTATTATATAAATTAATGTCACTCAAATCTAGAAATTTCCCTGTTGTTGTTGTTGTTGTTATTGTTGTTGTTTGAGACAGGGTTTCTCTGTGTAGCCCTGGCTGTCCTGGAACTCACTTTGTAGACCAGGCTGGCGTCGAACTCAGAAATCTGCCTTCCTCTGCCTCCCAAGTGCTAGGATTAAAGGCGTGCAGCACCACTACCCGGCTTGAGATTTCCATTTCTTATGTCAGTCATTTCTTAACTTTTCTAATGATGATAAACAACCAAACAATCCATTTCATTAAAACTATCTTTATGAATTCTAAGAAGACTTTCAGAGACAAGTAAAGAAAAAAACGGAAAAAAAGATAGACAGATATATATCTCTCTAGTCACCACTTAAGTAAAAAATAGTTCTATTTTTGTCCTCTTTGAATACTGAACTTTAATATGCAATTAGTTATTAACAAATCCTCCAGATTGAAAAGAGAATATTCCTGTGTCATTCATTCTGAACATTATCAAGCTAAAGTGAGATATACGTTCATTTCTCTCCAAATACCTGATAAAGTAAATGTTGCCTTTTCTTTGTTTTAGGTATGTAATTTCACTGTGAATTATTTATATATAATTATCATTGCAGCATGCCATGAGTATTTATCTTTTATTTTTTACGGGATGAGCAATTAGCTTCTCAAAGGAATTAGAACTTTATCAGCAAATATCAGGAATGATATTAGATGAAAAGATAATTTGAGTAGGGGTACTGCTCAAAGGATAAAAAAGGAAGAAAGGATAAAAAAGGAAGAAAGGATAAAAAAGGAAGAAAGGATAGAAATAGAGAGAACCAGGTCTTCAGGTTTCTCCAGCTCCTGATTTTCTGCTTCTGATATTGTGCTGGGTTCATTTCCAGACTTTAGTTCCTGAATCCACTCTTAGTCTGCAGGATAGTGTATTCTGAATAGTGATTAGGAATAACTATCATGAATCAGGTATTCATCCATCTTGTATTTATTAAGTTTATCTACAAAAAGGTGATTATGGAAGAATTACTGTAATTTCCAGTTCAACAGGGGTGGGGTTAAAAAGTAGATAGCAAAGATACTAAGGCACTAGTTAAAATTTTGTGACTTGAATAAATTGTTTGCTAGTGATACTCTACTGAAAAAATAGTCCATAATTTTGAAGACTAGAACTTAATCTTATGACTTAATATTTACATCGGATTCTATAACCTATGATGGCTTATCAATATTCTTAACAGAATGCCATCTAAACAACCCAAAGAAGAGACAGTATACAGAAGCTGCCTTCCATAAGCAATCTATCTACACTTATTGAGATAATACTACGTATACTTTCTTTGTTTCCTGAAAATTTAAAGTTTCTTATGTAGTCTGTATTTATATAGGCAGAATATTAATAATTAGAAGCATATACATTTTAACTGTTTCTTTGAGCTACTGCATGCTTTAAGTATATATGTGACTATTATTTTCTAATTGTATTTATTTTGAGCTAATTTTCTAAATTCATATATAATCAATTGATATGAATCTCTTCTACAAAAACATACTATTTCAACATATATTATCTGATAATTCATGTCTCACCATACTATTTATTTTGTACTTTAGGTATGTTTTAAAATCCAGGTACTATTTTTATAATACAATTATGTATTTTTTTAATGCTATGTTCTCTTTAAGTGCTGGAAAATAATTCATTCTGCTTATATATTTCTTTATCTTGTATATGCTCATATTTTATTCTCAGATGTAAATCATGTCATTCATCATGTTTCTTAATTTCATTTTGTCAAATAATGATATATGCCAAATACCAAAAAAATGACTTCACTTTCCCTGTCTATGCTTTCACCAGGTTAGTGCCCCAAGTCAGCTACCAAAACTTGTGTAGCTATATTTTTAAAAATTATTCCATGTTTCCAAATAATATGAAAATAGCAATATCTTTTAAATCATCAAGTCTATTTCAGGTGTCTTCATATATAAATAATGAGTTTACTTCTCTTACAAACCTATTTTATTTGTACCATCTCAATATGGGACTGTCACTTAAAGACACATCGTGAATTTTTTTTCTACACTGAATCTGTCTGTTATAGTGATTTCTTATATTTTTTCTCTTAGAGTCAATGCTCCATATTTTTATTTTAATATATATATAAAATACATCATAATCAATACTTGGTTTTAAAGATAAACTCTAAATTTTACCTCAAAACATAGTAGATACTGGGTAATTTATAATTTGTTTTTTATTGATATCTATTGAATATATCTACAAATCAGCCAAATATTTCTTCATTACCTTTCAGAGTGTAATAATACATTCAGTCATGGAGTAAACATTTACTTTTCTCATGGGGTTTAGGCACTCTACCAAATTTCAGGATTACTTCATTGTAACCACCAGCTTTCCACCCACACCCCAGTTCCCAAAAAATTACTCGGAGGCTTATTATTTTATTGATAAATGCCTGGGCCTCAAACTAAGCTTCTATGGCTAGCCTGTAACTCAGTTATCCTGTGTATACTATTTTATATTTGCCAAATGGCTGGTTACCTCATCCAACTTCCTCCAAGTCCAGGTGGTGAATCTTCCTGTACCTAGTTCCCAGAGTTCAACTCTCTCTGCTGGATGTCCTACCTTGTAATCATTCCACAGCTTATTGGCCATCAGATTTTTATTGTCAAGTAATGCTTTCCCTACATACCATAGTTTGGGTTTTCAAGGGGTCAGTATAATATAGAATATAAACATATAATTAGTAACTCTAATACAATGTGTTGGTGTTATAATAGAAGAAATGCTATACTTACAACATTTAGATGTTTAGGGCTTCTTGGACTAAATAGAAAAATGAAAAAATGCCTATAAGAAACACATAAAACTAAAGGTACAATTTGACTTAGGAACAATTTTAGGAAATGTACAGGGGAATGGCAAAAGTACATTCTTTTCAAAATATGTATGTTAGATTATCTGTACTAGAAGACTCAGAGGTAGAAATTTATTTATGGGTGGCAGAAATCATAATTGTTCTAATTCTAACCCAGATGTAATTTCTTATGTGGTTTGAAGTAATTATAGATGATCAAAGGCTATAAGTTTTCCTTACTTGAAATTATTTTTAAAATACTCTTGGCTAAAATCCATTGTCTAAAGACTGAAAATTGTAGTGCTGGAGAGGTGTCTCAACAGTTAAGAGTTTGCTCTTCTTACAGAGGAAAGAAGTTCAAATCCCAGTACCAACATGGGCAATTCATAACTACTTGTAGCTTTAGTTCCAAGGGTTCATTCACCCACTTTTTACCTTGGTGCCATCTGCATGTACATGCACATGTCAATGTACAAACACACACACACACACACACACACACACACACGGAGATCTCTGCAAGAACCGAGAGTGTACAAATGTCCTAGTGTTCTTGAGAATGCTCTGAGACTTCAAAGTTTCTTCTAGCAGTATAGTCAGTGTTACTCAAATAATTTAAATTATCAACAGATCATCAACAGTTAATAATATAACTATGTTTTGTAGATCAGTGGTATAATTACATAATCATTAAAAGGAATTGTAACAATAGTACCTAACAATATTACACATCAAGGGTTATATTCAGGTTTCAAAAGACCCCAAAAGCAGAGAAATATTTTCTTTTCTTCTTAGGGAGCAAACTGTGCTTGAGAAGGAAGAGGTTAATTTTCCCTAAGCTTTTCTATATATTAAGCAAAATAGCTGGCATTCAGACCCAAGCATCTTACTCCTAAGTAGCACGCTAAAATGCTGCTGATGGTACTGGTGATATATGTGAAAAAAGCATGATCTCTTTCTATTTCAGATCCAGGCTTTTACAGAAACTATATTGAGCCTTACTTGGAACAGGCCAGTCGTATCTGGCCATGGCTTCTTGGGGCAGCACTGGTGGGAGCTGTTATTGCTGCAGCTCTGTCTGGGCTTAGCAGTAGGCTATGCCATCAGAAGAAGAAGAAGCAAGCCCAGGAGGAAAGGCAGCCACTACTCATGGACAAAGACGAATACCACAGCTTGCTGTATCAGAGCCATCTGTGAACATCCTAGGAAACAGAGTGGGACTGAAAGGTTTGACCTCACTCGACCTATTTGTTGGTGTTTCTACAAATTTAAACTAGTGTAAAACATAAGCCATAATTGTTTGACTGGCTTTTTCTCAGACCCATGGTTTTTCCTAAGTCCTAGTTTCTAAGGAAAGACTGGGATTTCCTTAAAAACAAAACAAAACAAAACAAAAAAACTTACTAATATCTAAATAAAATTTCCTCTTACAACTAATTGGGCTGGTTTTTATGAATGTGTCTTAATTATTTAAACTTGAGGCACATTTTTGTTTTCCTTACTTCTTTGTGAATTTCCAAGAAAAATATTCTCTCTCTCTCTCTCTCTTTCTCTCGCTCTCTCGTGTGTCTATGTGCGTGTTAATTGATTCAAACAATTTTGAAAATCTTGGATTTATAGAAATGCTCATTAATTTCTGAATTTATTTCATTAATGATTAGGAAAGCAAACAATTACTAAATCAGTAAAAGAGGAGAACATCTGCCAGCTTTTATTTGTTGTCATTTAAGTTATCTTATCTACCATCTTTGACGGGTGAAAAAAAGTCAGGCAAGAGATGGGAATATATAGAAGTAAAAAAAAAAATGTTTTCTAATAGAATAGTGGCTTCAGGGAGGAGTGGATTACTAGAGATTATTAGCTGAAGTTTACCCATAGCCAGAAAATGAATCAAAACAGATGACTACAGTAACATCTGAAGCTTCAAGTCAGCTTGACTGTAATCTGAAATCATCAAGCCCAAGGGCCAAAGGCAAGGGAACAGCGATGGGAAACTATCTGAATCAGATTCTAGTGTGATAGTGTCAGGGGGCACATGGGTCATCTTTGAGACCTTCATACCTGTTGATTCACCAAAATTTGCTGTGAATGTAAATTTTTACTGCAAAGTAAAATTTTACTTTAGTGAAAGTAAAATTTTAGTTTTAGTTTTTAGTTAAGTAAAATTTTAGGAAGCAAATTTTTAGTTTTCAAGACTTTTTTTTTTTTTTTAAGTACTGGACATCAACCCATTCAGGGCCTTGTATATGCAATGCAAGCATTTTCTTGTACTCTTCTATCTAGCATTTATATATAATTCCACCCAACAAATGTCCACTACAATGACAGGGGTCTTTATAATTTCAGGGTTTCCCTTTATCACAATACAATTCCCTCCTTTGCCACTGCATGTCATCATAGAATATTGTTTTTTTTTTTTTCCTCTAGTGGTTCGAGGTATGTATTTGTATAGCAGTCATACCTTTGAGAAAAGTTACCATCTCTTTGATTCTATATTGATTCTCATTATGGTAACAAAATTATATTATGAAATTTCAATATATCTGAAAGTTTTATTAAATTCTCATTTACTTTATATATTTCAGTCTTGCTTACTGTGATGCTTTTATAAACTGCTTCATTTTTTTCTGAAATTGTCCTGTTGCTACATCCTTCTGTTAAGAAATAAATAAGTGCGCACACCTTTAATCCCAGAACTTGGGAGGCAGAGGCAGGTGGATTTCTGAGTTCTAGGCCAGCCTGGTCTACGAGTGAGTTCCAGAATAGCTAGGGCTATACAGAGAAACCATGTCTTGTAAAAACCAAAAACAACAACAAAAAAAAGAAAGAAAGAAAGAAAGAAAGAAAGAAAGAAAGAAAGAAAGAAAGGAAGAAGTGGCATTCTTTCCCCCCTTTCTTCTTTCTCTAGGTTTTATGCTTTTAAATTTAATTTTAGTATTCATATATTTTTCATCAAATCAAACATGTAATTCTCTATCTGTAGAGATTAACCTGTGATGGATAGAAGTCATTTCAACCAGTGTCCCTATGAGGCTGACAACAAGCATAAATCATTGATGTTCAGTAGCCTTTCAGCATTTATATAAGCTTTCAATTATGAGGATACTTTGGCAGTTTATATAATAGAATGTAAGTTATAAACAAACTATTAATACAACCAAAGCCTTAAAATTATTCAGCTGTTGCAAACTACATATGAACAACTTTAATATTTTTAATGATCTATTTAAGTTTTATATGCTTCAAATTTATTATTTGGGGCCTCTTTTTGTTTTTTTTTTTATATGGCAATATTCTAGGATGAAGTGTGTGAAGAGATTTCTTAGCCTCAACCCCTATCTGATGACTTATGGGTAGTGATGGCTTCTGTTTGAGGGACACTCAGTTTTCTTTTCGAGTCCAGGTAGAGTCATCATGCTCTGGTAGAAGGATCCAAGCGCAGTAGCCTAGGCACACCATACCTTATAGTCACTGAGCTATTATGTTTAAAAAAGAAAAAAGGCATGAAGCTGAGGAGGCAGAGAGGTGGGGTTGGATCTGCGGAGAGTCACATGGAGAAGTGGAGGGTAGATTTACATTGTATCAAATTTTCAAAAAAATAATAAAATATTTATAAAATGTAATTAAATGAACAGTATATGGGTTGGAATGAAAACTAATGTAGAACTGTCTTCAGTGACTAGATCTGACTGAAATGTGAATTGATTATTAGCCATCTACTCTAGTAGATGCGAGACGTACCTTAATTATTTAGTTGCCAAATTTGGGATCACAATTGAATATGCCTCCTCAAAAAATGTCTTAAAAGTTCATAATAATCATGTTCACTTTCCTTTTGCCTATTTTAAATATATACATTCTCTTTAATTAAACAGCTCTGCATCCTGTTTGTCCCATAGGTAAATAAAACTATATGAGACAATAATATGATGAGTAAGTGTGAATATTTAGTGAAATATAGTTTTTAAACTTTTTTATACTAAAATTTATTTTACTTTCTTAGTCTTTTATTTTTTTTTTTTACAAAATTAAAAGTAAATGTATAGAAGTAAAAAAAATGTTTTCTAAATCAGTGTTCTATATGTTGCATAAACTTTTGCCTAATTGCTGGATTTTGTTGGCTTTCCAGTCTCAGAGCAGTGTCTGGATTACAGGTAAATACTGCTGTATTAGGATGAAAGTAGACTGTTTTAATGAGAGATACTTTCAAGTTCACATGGAAAGGCAATGTCTATTATATTAGGCCAATAATCCTAACTTTAATGGCATTTCATAATGGGTGCTGAGTTAACTGTCTGATGCTGAATTTATACTAAAAATAATGTGGTGCTCATGGAACCTCAAAACAAAACAAAATAAAGTAAAAATTTATCACCTTTTAAAAATCTAGTATCATTATTTTACTAACTACATAACAAATGTTGAAATGTTTAAAAAGAAATATTTAGCAATATACACAATAATTGATTAATTTCAGTTTAATTTTTAAAAATATTTTATTATTTCTGAATGACAACTACTTTATGATCTGGCTCATAAATAATAGCAGTAGCACCTTTGGAAGAGCATATACCCCCCAAAATCTGTGTCAGTATACTATTTGAGTTTCCTCAACATATGTATATTACAGTGCTACTCACAATAACTAGGTTGTGGAGACACCCCAGATGTCTATCAACAGACAAATGGATAGAGAAGCCATGGCATGTATACATGGTGGAGATTTGCCCAGCCATAAAAAGAATTAAATTATGTCATTTCCAAGAAAACTAATTTATTTATAATTCATGATGATGAATGCAATAGGTCACACTAAAAAATCATGTTTTTCTATATTATATATACATATTAGTGTATACACATATATTTTCAGGAAGAAGTATTTGGGTTTTTTTTTTAAGCATTACAGAATGTAGGGGAAAAGAGAATATTGTGGGTAGTTTGGGGTGGCATCTGTATAAGCAAAGAAGAAGTTATACAAGTATGAAAATGTTATAATGAACATATTATAACATTTATAATGTGTACATAGATATATATCAATATATTGTACAATAAATATATGCCAGTGTTCAAAGAAAAAAATCCAAGTAGTTATGTACTTTACTTATAAAGACAAAATGAAATCAGCATTAACTTAGTTCGCAGATATTTTTCTGAATTTGGGGCTATAAAGATGACTAAGATATAAACCATATGCTACATTGAAAAATGCAAATGGAGGTAATAGGAAAGTAGATAACTACTTATAAAATTACAATGGAAATATAATCATTCTAGAGTAATATTCTAAAACACAATTTAAAAAGTAAGGTCATAAAATAGAAAAATAACTACCCATCTCATTTCTAAGACATAATTTTTAGATTAGATTAATTTCTCCTTTAACACTTATAATAGGACCTTTCATCATTTATATACTGTACGCATGTCTAAGCACTACTCTATATAATTTCTGCTTGCCGTATGAACACTGAGTATAGTTATATTACTTTATTTTAATGATGAAGAAGCTTGAATAACAAAGACCTTTTAAGAAGTCAAAAACCCTATTAAATTGGATGTATCCCAACTTTTAATTTATACCTCCATGACTTTAATTCTTATTTCTAATGCAAAGCCATATTGTTTCCATGACTTTCACACATATCTTTGATTACTATAATTATCATCATTACTAATAACACTGGGAATTTGTTTTGTATGACAAAAATCTGTCATATGTTTGCACATATATCATCATTCCATGGATAGTGGAAGTTATTGAGCTGAGGTTATGCTCAGTGGATAAGAACAGTCATTTTGCAAGCAAAAGAGTGCTAATTCAGATTCCAACGACTATATAAAAAAAATATGGCCATGGTAACGTGCTCATCTGTAACCTCAGTTCTGTGCAGGAAATGTGATAAAGACAAAAATAAAAGCACTCAAGTTTCTGTCTATCTGCCTAGCTCCAGCTTCAGTGAGTTCTGTCTCCAGTGAATAGGTAGAAATTAGTAAAAAAGGACACTGAGAATTCTTCCTTTACATGTATACATACACACATACATGCGAACATACATACATGTACACATACACAGAGAGCGACAGAGACAGACAAAGATAAAGACAGCAGAAATAGAGACAGAGATGGAGAAAATCAAAGTGCAGATGGAAATAGTTTAATTGTACAGTTTTTTTGAAGGTCAAATTAGTGGAAACAGATTTTTACACTAGCTAGTATAATTTTAAATTCACAGTTTGTCCCAGCATGTAAAAATAACTACATTGTACAGAAAGTCCTGGAATTCTATAGATCCATTAGGGACACAAAGTCAAGAAAAATGATACAGATACAAAGAGATAATTAAAAATAGAAAGACATCATCCTGCTTCATGTTGACAGTAGTCTGAAAGTTCCTGGATAAGCACCCACAGTGAAATAATGCCTGTCATGTGAGATGTTCTAAAAATGTTCTTAGTGGGATGATTCTTCTGTGTAACAGTGAATAGTTAATCTGCTTTGAGCTCCCTTCTGGGAGTGGGGTTAGGACATGTGATCACACTTCTAGTCACCTGCCAGAATTTTCTGGATTTGTGAATGAAAGACAGACAAACAGACAGACAGGCAGGCAGACAGGCAGGCGCGCGCGCACACACACACACAAACACACACACACACACACACACACACACACACACACACACTCACACACACACATACACACAGGTCAGCTTAATTTTAGTATGCCTTGACTAGCTCAATGGCCAGGCACTTGCAAACCTCCCTGCAGCTAGCATACACTTCCATCTGTATTCTTTAGTGAACACTTTCTAAATCTATATTTTATCTTTGTTGCCCTAGACCGAAGAAGGCGAGTAGCCTCTGGGGTCATTTCCCTGACTCTTATATGTCCTCATGTTTTAATTATGAACTCTTTTCTTCCCTGTCATCATGGGGCATGGGGTGGTCAGTACTAAGCCCTGTCATAGTGAAATTCCTTTGTCTTCTCCTTGCTCAGAAATCCTAAAAGTCCTGCCTCTTTCACCCTGACCACCTATTGGTTTTTGGCTCTTTATTCACTAATCAAAAACCAACTGGAAACAGAGACCCTCAGCATCTGAATGCAGAATCCCATGTGATTTGGGGAGCCAAATTAAGACAAAGCATTAGAACCAATCACCAAAATTTCTGCATTGGTCACTAGGAGTCACCACAGTGTAATTTAAAATAGATGACAGAGTACATTTTGTTTATCTTGCCTATAGCCAGCCCTCTGAGGTAAGGAAAATATTGGGAGAAAGGTGGAGTGTGATAGGCTGGAGGACATGGTAAGACAATTGAAAATAGCACTAATTCTTTGGAACAGTTTACTGTACCTTCATAGACCACATTGATCACAATCTCCAATGTTAAATGCTCCTTTAAATACTCCAGTTTATATACCAGGCACATTTCTTACTGGTGGCTAATGGAGACACTCATAGTCAGGAAGAGTGCCAAGAATTTGTGACAGTAAAATGTCCAGTCCTAAATGGGACCTATCTCACTTCCTCAGATGCTTAAGCAAGATTGGAGAAAGAATGTGTGGACAGAATGTACAAACTAGAGAGGTATACAGCAAAAATAAGTCTTCTGGAAATGACACAACTGTTACATACATGATGTCACCAAAGCTATGGTTGCCTTAAGCACAAAAGCTGCATAAATATGGGTATGTAGACATTTCATCACTGATGGGAGAGGCCTCTGAAGGACTAGTTAATGGCTGTTACAGGAAGAAGTGTCATTTTCTTCAGTGGTATAGCCATTGGTAAGATGGTCCTTTTCCATCTCCCACCCATACTTGTGTATACTAAATTTGTCACACAAAAAAGGAAGGCATAAAAGTAAGAGGAACAATTATTGGGATAAAATGGCTTTAGTAGGAGTGAAAGATGTATGAGAGAGGAAAGGAGGGATGGAAATTATTAAAATTCTTTACACACATCAAGGAAACTGTTAAATAACAAAAGCAAATCAAACAAAAGATGAGGCAGTCAATAGCTAACATTTATTTAAGTGTGACTTTTGTCAGCAGTTCAATGTTAATCAAATTAAATTATAATTTAAATTTTTTATTATATTTATATATGATAAAATAATGTATGTATGTGGAGGCATTCTTATGACATGATTTATATGTATCAGTCAATATCTATTTGGAGAAATTGGTTCTTTCCTTTAACCATATTGCATCTGGATATCAAATTTAAGTGGTTAGACATAGCCACAATGCTCTTAGCCATCGAGGTATATTTCTAGCCCTTTAATATTGTACATAATAGATATATGTGTGTTTTTATTTAGAAAAACAAATATCAAAGGTTAGCTGAGGAAAATCCCATCAGATGCTCAGAAGAACCTAACTAGATGCAATGGTTTAAGTTTTACTAATTCAAACTGTATAGAACAACTTCATATAACACAACTACCAAGAACGAAAATTGACATTTGTTGGCATCTACATTTCTCCTCCTCCTCCTTCTTTGTCTTCTTCCTCCTTCTTACTCTTCCTCCTCCTAGCTATCTTCCCTCCCTCTCTCCATTCATTCCTTTATTTCTTTTCTCTCAGTTTCTTTCTTTCTTTCTTTCTTTCTTTCTTTCTTTCTTTCTTTCTTTCTTTTTTTCTTTTTCTTTTTCTTTTTCTTTTTTTTATTTTTATTTATCTTTTTCTTTTATTTTTACATCTAGGTCTAACAGTACAGTACAGTAAATCTTCTGCCTCATGCCAACAAATATTGGGATTGCAAAAGCCACTATGACTGTCTCATGCAAATAAATTCTACCTCATAGATAAATATTCCATCACTTTGTGTCTTTGGGGAGATAAAAGAGCCATAAACACAGAGGTACCTTGTCTTGGAAAGATAATGTATGCTGAACAGATACCAAGTATGTCACATCTAACCTGTATGACAAGTTAAAATCTAAAAAGTAATAAAACAATCAGAATTTGGGTAAATCCAAGGATATAAGTAGGTACATATCAAGTGTGGCATATGTCTTGGGATCCCAGAAAAAGGCCTTACAAATTTTCAGTGCCACAGCGCACACTGCATTTGAGAACGTTTAAAAAGGACAGTTGACATTGACTGAAAAGAGATGTCATAGTGCAGTTTTAATAGCTACTTTACTTCCAGGCTGTAGCTTCTGAAGCTTCAAGTGCTCTCACTCATTCAATTATCTTTCCTGTTAGTAGCAAATGGAATTTGCAGGTTAGGGTTATTTGACTTCAAATTCCAAGTCATACAAAGTCCATGTTGTGATCCATTACTAAATACTTTACTTCAACCTGTTTTAGAAGAACAAAGCCAGGAGCTGTCCCACATTTCACTCTCACCCCAAAATACAAATATTCCATTAAGACACTTTTTTTTTTGGTTTTTAAAGGACTAAATGAATCAGCTATTAATACCATAATAAAAGAAACAGAGGCACACAGGGAACTTAGCAAATCATTTTTTGGAGGTAAGCATCTTGATATCTGAATTTGGTTGCAAATTTCTCACCTAATATTTGTCAGAATAAACAGAATTTTTATTTTCAGAAATTGTTTTGTTAAGATGAATGTAAATAACTTTGAAATTTATCATAATTAGCCATTACTCTAAGTAACAAAATAAAAATAAAAAATAAAACACCTTTTATATACCACCTGTGTTTTGTTCCACTTCCATTGTCGACATCCCTACCTCCATGGGGGTTACACACTCACCAGAAGGCTGTAAAGATCATCTCTGCCACCCACAAACACACAGATAACTAAGAAATTTTAATTGGCTTTAGTGCATTAAAGGAAGCCCAATGAAACTAACTTTCGCATGTTTTCAAATTCTGAGACTTCGGTAAATCTTTGGTAAATATATTACTCTCAACAGAGTAATCAATGTGAATAGAAAGAGGCATTTTGAGGAAATTAATCTTCAATACTGAGATTTGGATCAAAAGCTTCTTGATTTACACACACACACACACACACACACACACACACACACACACACACACAGTAACTGCAAAGCCATTTTACCAATTATCTTTTGTGTGCTTCCTACTGGGCATTTTTGCAACACTAATGCTATTAATGCATGTACTCATGACCCCATTTTGACACAAAGCAGATAATGTGGATGAAGAATGTATGCATATAACTAATGATCTTGTCTTCTAAATGCATTTGAACTTGACCTACTGAAATGCTCATTACAGATTATATGACAGTGTTGTGAAAAGAAGGGCAAGACATCATTGCAAGGAAGCAGGTTTTTGGAAATTAAATGACTTGAAGGATTGCTGCATGGTAGAAATTGATTTGAAAAATTTCAAAACTGTATAATGAAATAACCTGCTTAAATCCTACAACCCTGTCATCACTATTAAATGTTCTGCAAATTGGAACACAGCAGATTCTAGTTTAACTCAGGAATATATTTTACAGTAGAAAATAAAGTAACTCTGTAATGTAAAGAACATTTAGCTAGGAATATGAATAATGTAATGTCTTTTATTCTGAAGCAAACTCTTCATTCTGCTTTAAAAAATTCATCATCCTATTCCAACTTTATGCACAATATTAGGTATATTTTAAAAACTATTGATCACCATATTCATGAATATAAAAGTATTTTACTCATTCAACTAATGATGAATTACAGTTTCTTTCAAAATTCACAGCCAACATATAAAAACAAAACAGAATTATTTATAGAGAAAAATCTGGCCTTCAACTTACTGATACGTAAATCAATTTTCAGATATTAGCAGGCAAACTGATGCAAATGTTTCATTTCCCTCCTATCCAAATGCCAGGCAAACCTGGAGGTACTCTATCAGTCTTCATTTTGTAGCGAGCACACATTTGAAACATTGAGGTTGTGGTGAGCTGGAATCAGGACTGATTATCGGAATATGAAGTTGGGCATTATGCTTACTATTAGGCAAGTTAAATTAATAACGATCCAATGTAAAATTGCATTTAGATTTCATAATGAGCACATGAGCATATTATTGTTTTTTCTTGGCCTAAAATTTATTTAGGTTTGACTTTCTATATTTCATAAATATTTTCATTTTTTCAAACAAATATAAGAGTTCAGCATAATAGAATAAAATCTCCTCAAAACAGATAAAACTAAAGTCTTAGACTCAGCATATAAAGGTTAAATTGAGACTCTACCATTCCCAATTACTTATATAGAATGAGAAATGTCAGTGTAAAGGTGGAAAGCATAACCGTTCAGAAAGTGGCTCAACTGAGCATGTTTTGGTTGTAAGCCTAGCCTATATATAAGGTTGAGCCATCTATCTCTCCAGCTTTCAAAGGGATATTTATTCAATAGACTTTCTTACCATTGTTACATGTGTAACTATTCTGATTATTTGGTTTTTCTTTGAGGTAGAAAACAGTACCAAAAACAAACTATTCTCTGGTAGAGAGAACACAAACTTAGTTGACAATTGAGGGAGTTCAATTATTTTTCCCAGACTTTATTTGCTTTCTACAGTTCTTATAGCATGAAATGACACAGCATACACATCATTTTTTGATAAAGGGATTATGCTTTCTTCAACTGTGAGGTAAGCACTACCACACTATGAAGTTTGGAAAATGTAGTAAATAAGCTGACCGCATTTCATTTTCATTCAAACATTCTTACCATCAACTGTAAAGATGCGTAGACACTTTAAAGCTTGGTCATGGCATTGTGCAAAGTTTTCCCATTATGATGAAACAATACCAGGGCTAATATTTGTCGAAATTCTTGTCCAACCTTCCCTATATACTTCTTACTAATAGATAAATAAAAGAGTTTTTATTGACAATGTGACATTTTTTTAAACACACCCCTCACCCGGTTTCTCTAGCGATAGTCCTCCTCATCTTCTGTCCTTTACCTGCTGTGGCTATGTGGTTCCTCCCATTGTCTATAGGTCATTCTCTTCATACTTACATATACAATTTAAATATTAAAGTCTAAAAAGCAGTATGACTTTGAAAATATGTAATGCAAAGTATCTTGGATGAGAGTAAAATATCTATAAATTTACATTAGTTTTTTTTTTTCCCCTTCGGATGAAAAGTCACAACATGTTGTATACTCCTTGTAGAATTAGTTCAGTTATAAGCAATAGGTTTAGTTTGATGAGAGGTTTCATAGGCACAGACTTTATCACATTTTTCCTTCCAATCCTGAGAAAAAGATTTGGAAAGATTTTAAGAGTCAGAGGAAGATGATGACCAAATGGAAATTACATTTTCCAGACACAGCATGGAAATAGCATATATGAACATTCAGAAATTTTGGTAGTGTGCACAAGACCTACATAAGCTCAAGCCAGATGAAAATCCCAGCATGGTGAAGGGTGGTTGACATTAAGTTTCATCCTTAGCTAATGAGCTATCAGGAGAAGAAATGTCAGTTTTCTTAATAGGTGTGGCCATTTCTGCATGGAACACAGTGTTTTAAAAAGCCATACATCTAAGATAATGTGTGATGCAAAATTGTTTTACTTCTTAAATAAATCCAAACTGATTTAAACAAATTATAACTACAAGAAAATAAAACTTTTTGGTAATTTCAAATCAGAAAACCATATGTGTTAAATAAAGGTATAAAGGCACCCAAGCAAGCAAGAGATATGTCTTTAAAAATATCAGTTGGACTTAAGACCTACCTAGTACTTTTTGAACCAGATAGTTTATAGTACTTCTACCACACATTACATAGTTACACGAAGATATAAAACTACATTCAAGATCAAGTTGAAGATTAAAAAACAACCAAAACTGCTTTAAATTTAGTTAATATGTTCACCAAGCCATATTTCAAGCCCATGAACAAAGTCTCCCTGTTGAATACTATGCACAGATCTCATTACTAAAATTACATAGTTATATTAACTTGATGATAGGGTTCAAATGAATGTGTCAGTATAGGTGAACAGATTTAAAGCTGTAATACAATAGAGGATGGGTCTATTAGTGTCTATATTTGTTGAGTTTTGCATTAAGCAAGAGCTGTGAGATAAGACATTGCAATAACAGTTTTACTGTATGTTATTTAACTAAAGCAATGGGTGGCACCCTTCCTGTCTTTATTACTATTATGTTAGAAAATGCACACAGTTCTTTCTCTAGCTCAAACAACTCATCAAAGAGCTATTTCCTAAAGAAGCCAGACGCAATTCTGTAAAAAGACAGAGGTTCTGATAAGTACTAATGTTGATGAAAATGTGTAAAGGTTTCTGATTAACAAAACAGGCCAAAATTATATTCGGTCTTCCCACACTGTGCAATTTCTGTAATACATATACAAGGAAAATTGTCTTTATGTTTTAGTTTCTTGTAATTCTTTCCTCATTTCCTATATTCTTATGAGAATGCTTTTGACCTGACCAATTACTAAGTAGATAAATGAGCATCCTGCATTGAAATGACAATATCTATTCTAACATTATGTAATCTATGATAAATTAAAAAAAAAACTATACCAGTTGTTTCTCCCTTTAATTGACTCTCCTTTGTGATTTTTTAGAACTCTCTGCTTTTCTCTAGGAAACCTACTTTCATAGCTTTTTAAAGTTTTGTCCATGGAAAATAACACACAATGGAGTAAAATTGGGGGCAATGGAAAAGAAAGTTAGATTTAGCAGAACAAAGATTCTCAGTGTTTAATGATGGTAGAATCAATTATGTTTTATTTCATGTACTTCATTTCTTGGTAGTTTACAAAGGCTGACCTTGTTGGGCAAGCAGCAAGTCATGTTCCTAGAAAGACAGGATAATAATCACACACCTTCACACCAAAAATTTTTTGTAGGCCAGAAGGCTGGCAAAGATATGACTTACAACTATGAACTTACATTTAAAACTAAAATATTAAATATTAAGATCGCTCAGAAATTTTACTTTTCACTTTCCAACATTAAGATATAGAGAACATTACCATTTAGCATAGTTGTCAAAGTTAAATACTGATTGTATAAATAGATAAAATATAATAGACAAATGTAATCAGCAAAATATAACAGACAAATAAAGTTTCAATTAAAAAATGTGAAAGTAGTGAGACGTTAATCTCCACCAAATGAAACAGTATTTCTAGAGAGATTCAAGATAGCATAGCTTGATATTCAGTTGGATGTATATTTTATAACAATGTGAAATGTGCCTGTCAGAAGATTTCTAAAAACTGAATTTTGCTAAAGATGGTTATCTTAAAATATACCACAATCTCTCTTTGAGCATCATTTCTTTAAGTAAAAAAGGAGTGTTCTAACTTCAGCATTTTATATTACTGTATCATAATAAAATGTAGAAAAAAGAAACTTTATCATACATAGTAATGGTTACTTTTTTTCTTATTTAAGAGGATCAAGATGGAGGGAGAGAAAGAGGGAGAGGGAGAGAGAGGCACAGGGAGAGAGAGGGAGATGGAGAGGGAGAGAGAGAGATTGAGAGAGAGAGAGAGAGAGAGAGAGAGAGAGAGAGATTGTCACAAGAATGCTGACTTGTGGAGGTCAGAGCAAAACTTCTTGGGAGTCATTTTTCTCGTTATCTTGATGAGACAGTCTTTCAGGTTCTTGAATTTGTGTCTGTGTGGGTTCTGCATATGGAAGCAAGATCACAGAGCTTCTAAGGCAAGTGTGTTTACCTCCTGGTCAAAGTGCCTGAAATAATAATCTGTGAAGTGCTCAGCCATAAATGTGCCACCTATCTCACACCTATTTCCCTAGAAGGTGCAGGGAACATTGTGGAAGAGGAGATAGCCCAGGGGTCCAGGTATTTTGACTCTGTTAGTCTTCCTGTGGAGTTCCCATCTACTTCTGGGCTTTTGATCTTTCTGCCAACTTTTCCATAGGTGTTCCTACCCTCCATCTAATGTTTGTCTGTGGGTATCTGCTTCTGTTTTCATTTACTGCTGGGTATAGCCACTGAGAAGACAGTATGGTACTTTAAAAATGAGTGATTCCCCACTGGATGATTCTACACTCAAGTCCATATGAGTTGCTGTTGTGTAATATTTTCCTGTGAGACAAAGCATTTCTTCTAGGAACAAAATTCTTCAGAACTTAGGATGTTTTAAAGGGAGGTTAAATATTCCATCATACATTAAGTTTAGGAAGCAAACAATGGAAAGGCTAGAGGAAGTCACGGACACAGAATGATATACTAGGTTCCTTCATCCAAAGGATATATAAATTATAAGAGACTTCTGAGAGACAACAATTTCAGAATCAAATCAGCTGACTAGAGAAGACACTGAAACAGGCAGTTTCCTGGATGAAGTCCACACAAACTGAAATGCCTACAAAAGTCATTCTTCACCATGTTAAGTTCTTTGCAAGTTGTGCAGTAAGATCTGAGTTATCAGGTTTCTAAGTGTGGGGATTCATCATCCACAATAGGTAACCTAGGTGAGTAAATTCTCACTCATATTCCTGTGAAAAGCCCTATAAAACTAATTGGTTTACCAAGTTAGACTTTAGTGGTAACCTTAATTTAGTCTGAAATCAGTTCTCAATCTAAGGTGAGCAGACATTTGTCTATGTCTCCAAAGTAATAATGTGGGAGGTAGATCCACATGGAGTTACGAGGAGGAGAAAAGAGTAAATATGATAAACATATATTCTTGAAAGACAGCCTCTAAGAGTAAAATACCACATTATAAACTCTATTTTAAAAATGGGGAACAGAGCTAAAAAGAGAATTCTCAACTGAGGAAACTAGAATGGCATTCCCATAGCTAGAATGCCCCAGATTTGTCCCTCTGGTATTGTGGAGGGTCTTACATGCTTTCTTACAGTATTTTACTGCATAAGAGTTAGAAGTCTTAGGGCAGGCTTAGCCAAAGTATACCTAGAATCTTTATTACAGTCAAGTATTGCAAACTACATTACGTATTAGAAGAAAGTTGGTGAATTCTTCTGACAAAGGGAGATTCCCTACAGAACAGCAGAGTTATTCTCATATGCAAGAATTTACCAAGGCCTAGGAAAAAGGGGGGATGTGGTATTGCATTATTCATGATAAGGCCTGCTAGAGAAGAACTCCCTGGTGCTAGCTTCCAAGAGGCTCAAAGGAATAGCATAAATTGTGACTAAGGTGTGAAATCCTTACCTGGTCCCTGTCATTAGCTGACTCTAGGCAGGGCTGTTTTATCTTTGCTGTAAACATTGCCTAGTTCCTGCCAGTCCTTTGAAGGCATTCCTTTGTTTTGTGTAGGATACTTCAATGTACCTTTCCTGCTGTGATACCTACTCATTTTCTGTATTATATAAAACTGAGGCTAACTTTGACAAAATTACATCCAAATACAGCACTCCCTTTTGTTCGTGTCTGTTTGTCACTCATTTTGTCACCAACTCCATGCCCATCTGTCTGAAACTCTAATTTCCTATGGATTGAGGGGGGCCAACTGAGGCCAGTTAGTGGCACCAGACACAATTGTGGATGCCAAAACGTGCTTGCTGACAGAAGCTTGATATAGCTGTCTCCTGAGAGACTCTACCAATGACTGACAAATACAGAGGTGGATACTCTCAGCCAACCATTGTACTGAGCACAAGGCCCCCATTGGAGAAGCTAGAGAAGGACCCAAGGCGCTGAACGGTTTTGCAGCCCCATAGGAGGAACAACAATATGAACCAACCAGTAACCCCAGAGCTCCCAGGGACTAAACACCAACCAAAGAGTGTAGTCACCCATGGTTCCAGCTACATATGAAGCATAGGATGACCTTGTCTGTCATCAATGGGAGGAAAGGCCCTCATTCCTTGCACAGGCTTGAAATGCCAGTATGGAGATACTTAGGTAAACCCCTGCTCAGAGGAAAAGTACAGTGGGAAGTATAAGGATTGTGAGAGGATGTGACTGGGAGGGGGGCAATGAGCAGAATGTAAAGTGAATAAGTAAAAAAAAAAGAAAGAAAAAAGAAAAAAAAGAAAAAAGAAAAGAAAAAAGAAAAAAATTAAATATAATGAACAGTATTTAACATCAATGTAACAATTATATCTATCTACCTATCTACTAATGACAATGTCACCTTTTTTTTCTCTAATGAGTCTCTAGCAGTGTCCTTTAAGTTAAATCCATTATTTTTTTTTTAGTAAGTGCTTCAAGAAATCATTGATTGGGTAAGCCATAATCACACAGTGTGTAGAAAACATTTCATCATATAGTTTGTCCATTGTTTTTTTAAGAGTGCCAGTGTTTTCACAGTCATATTGTCAATAAATGAATTAAGTCACATTTCTTTCTTATATGACATTAATCTTGAAGAGAACTAAATCTTAAATATCTAGATAAATATAGTTTCTCTCTGTATACATGCATACAGAGATACATATACACATACATTCATAAAATCTGATGCCTTCTGTATCCATAGTCAAAGGGCACATATGTCGTATACATTTACACACACATGCACACACACAAATCCATTATCTATCTATCTATCTATCTATCTATCTATCTATCTATCCATCTATCATCTACTTAACTATCTATCTACTATGGCATGTACATACACATATATGCATATACACATACATTATATATGTGTGCATACTTACATAATATATGTATATACACATTATATATGTATATCACACACACACACATATATACACACAGATACACACACACACACACACACACACACACACATATATATATATATATATATATATATATATATATATATATATTCTGAGTTTTTGTTCTTAGATATATTTAAAACCACAGTCTCTTCCCTTTACCTAAATGACAAGCAACTTAAAAACTTGTTTAAAGTTTTACTAAATTCTTTGCTTAGAAACATATAATTAAATTTTATTTACAAAATAAATTTTATAGTATTATCCTAAAAACTAATAATTTCTTAAAGAAAAAGGAATATACATGGAGAGAAATCTATAGTAGAAATTATGTTCTCTACAGATCCTTAAATATATGATCTTGCTGTTTGAGAATGCTTGTGTCCCAACATTATATCCAATATGCTAAATAATATAGCACAATCCCATTATTTTCTCAAAAAGATACATTACATAAGATAATTAATATTTGGGTATGTGCATAGTTACAATTCTAGATCTCAGGAAACAAGAGACAGAAGGAAATAAAGTTCAAGGCTATCTTTGGCTACATAGCAAATTTGAGAATGATTCGTTCTACATGAGGCTTTGTTTCAAAACAATTGAAAAGGAAGTACTATTTTATATTCTTCACCAGGCTCAAAGGCAAAACCTTATGGCCAATGTGAGAGGTAATTTGCCATATTCACATGACCGGACTATGACATCAACAGCTGTAGAATCCACATTCTTAAGATTATCATGCCAGTGTGTAGCTAGGCAGTACACCTTCAATTATTTTTCTTTTTTCACAAACCAAGAACTACGTCTCTTTGGAATTGCTAATTTATCTATAAACTTAGAGAAAATCCACAGACACCATTTTAATTTTAATATTTATTACCAACAAAGTTCAGGATTTAAGACTTATACAACAGTAACCACCACCATAGAATCTAAAAAAGAAACAAAGCTGTCTTTTATACATGTGATAAAGCTTTAATTTATTCCTGTTCAAAAATAAACTATATTTAACATATAGATGCTTGAACATGCACTGAGGTTAGATTAGGCAAGGAAGTTGAATCAACATAGCACATAAGTCTGAAATATCATCTTTTTTTTTTGTAAGTTTGACCTGAATTATTGAAATGTGATGAATTCACATAGTCAAAAAATAAGTTATGATCAGTAAGGAATCAGTATTGCACACCAAGCCTGGACAAGCCCAAGTTTCTTTTTTTGATGTTTTTGTAGTATGTGTTTTGTGAAAACCTTTGTAATCTAGATAGCATTGCTATGGTGTCATAGTTTATGTTTCCACAGTTCAGTCTACATGAGCATTGCACATTGCCCATAGGAGGGAGAAGAGTGTCCCAAGGATAAAAAAAAAAAGTGTAACTAAATATACAGGTGGTTATTTGGTGCTAAATGTTTTAGTATGCTTGTCTGTTAGCACTGAATCACATGAAGTCCAAAGAATAACAGGATTTATTGTTATCATGTGATATACAAAAGATTAACAAGCATAAGGTAAGGTACTAATTTCAGCAATGTGTTCTATTTAATAGCATTAATAGTTATATATACCAAATTAAGTTGATAAACTGTACAAATATCTTCTTTCTTAAGGTAGTAAAGTAAATTTTCCTTCTGATTCATGAATATTAAATAATGGGAGATCATACACTGATTGGATCACATGAACAGGGAACTTAAATCTAGTAACTCACAATGATATCAAACAGTGTAAAAATAATATTAGTGATTCTAAACTGCAATTTGAATAAATACTGAAGAAGTGTTACATTTGTAGAAAGCAAAGCAGGGTGTCACTTCATGATTTCAACATCTCTTATCTGAAATCAAAGTGAGTCAAAGGAGAGAGGTCTTGTGCTTCCGTATTTGGTGCAAGATACAAAGCTCTTTGGTGTTTAAGGATAAACTTAACAAAGCACTTTTTCATTACTATGCCATAGGACTAAATTGAACAAATTGGTGATCAAACAGTTCTATTAAATAATTGTGTCCAGGATTGGCTTTGGGTGAGCAGATTTTCTCCTAGACAGAGGATAATATGCAAACATAAGAAAGTAGATGCTACATCCACATGGGCATAAGGCTTGTGAGCATGTACATTAGGGACACTGCAGGGAAGCAGGAGGGTCAGTAGTGAAGCAGCAGACATGAAGTACCCGTACTGATACAAAGTTTTGTGCTACAGTTTCCACCTCCCAGTGTTTGCCTGGAGTCTATCCAAATTAAAGCTACTCCACTTATGCACAACCTAGAAAATGGAGTCTGAGTTTCAATGAATTTTTAATTTTGTTCAATCTTGAAAGTGTTCAACCAAAAACAATTTAAAGAGGGCTGCAGCTATCAGCTTCAGTGTAAGTGAGTTCAGCTCCTTGTTAGAGAGTTCTTGAATTTCCCATAAAAATCAACAGTGTGCGTCTAACAGCATTCTTTTAATTTGCTCATCAAAATGTGAATCACCACATCAAATATTCTTCAGGGCCCCTTTGGCTCGCAGATTAACCATGTCATTTTGCCACATTTTCTGAATTCTCATTTTAAATAATCATAAATAGCAAACCCTTGATATTCTTTGGCATAGCACAGCTGTTTGATTCAGCCGAGTCTCAAAGTCTTAGAAATTGCACTTGTTCCTCTTTAAGGTCCCCAGTAGTCTCCTAAGGCTTCAGCTGAAGGATTCTTTATTGTATTCAAATTTTGTCCCATATGAGTTGTTCCGGTTACTCAAACTATGAAGAGTCTTGGAAATAGAACTGGGTCCACAGCAGAAAACTCCAACTGTTTTCCTGGAAAGAGAAGAGAAGAAGTGGAAAATCAGGTACAAAATTTGGCAGAACAGGACAAGCAGCCTGCTGCATGAACATGGATTTAAGGTATTTGCAAAGTTAATTTCTTTTTCCTTTACATTTTCAAACCATTTTTCAATTATGATATTCATAGTTGAATTCAGAAAAAAAAAAGTAACTTTGGGCATAAATTGGCTGCTAGAAATGATGCAGTGTGTTTTATATTATCCCCACATGCCACTGGGTCCAAACTAAGAGAGAGAGTGAACAGATGCCAAATCTTTAATTGGCATTTTATAAATATTGTTCTAAGTTTGTTCACATTGAATTTTATGAGAGACAGAGAAACAGAGAGAGAGACAGAGAGAGACAGAGACAGAGAGAAACAGAGAGAGAAAGATTACCAATGTTGGAAATCAACATTTTTATGCACCTGAAAAACAAATCCACACATGCATGAATATATACATTTTTAGTTTTTGCACTGCTGTGTTCATGAGAAACGATAAATGGGCTTTTATTATTATGTAATATAAAACTTACTTCAGTGAAAAAAAAGTATCTTTAACAAATAGAAAACATAAAATCCAAGAATTAAAAATTTAGAATTGATTTTCCTCCAAGGTTTATCGATATGCACTGACTTCCTTTTGTGATAACAAATGCTTAATTCTTCTTATCCCAATGAAGATAGGTCCATAATATAGGAACAGGCATTGACAAAGAAAAGATAAATAAGTTGGGGGATATAACATTAGAATCTATCCAAATCAAATTTCACAAAGACTGAGAAAATATTGCCAGCAGTATTATGGATAACAACTGTTTTAACATGTGTGCAACTGCTATCCTAGTGGGAGTGAAGACAGAATTCAACAAAACTGAGGAGTTTTCTACAAAGCATCTCTCAAATTTGATGTAAAACACTCCCAGTGCATAAATCCAAGAATCTGCTGTACCTCAAGAAAATGCTGAAAAGGTACAACAAAGAGAAAACTTGAGCAGTACCTAGAAAGGGATAAAACCCATATATTATGCATGATAAAGAGAAGACAAAATGTGAAGTTGGTAATAGGCATTTGCTTCAAAATAAACATATCAGGAAGTAGTAGAGTGACAGATATCTGAAAGTGCCAACAAAGCAAAATGCCAACCACGGTGTAGTAAGCTGTATCTACACAGGAATGTCTTTGAAAGTGAAAATAGAATTGAAAGTTTTCTAACAAAGCCTGAATTTACAAAAGAAAACCACTATTATAAGAAAAGTTATATGAAATCCTTCATGAAGAAGCAAAATATTATCTAATTGTATTCTGGTTAGCTCTACTTGTCAACTTGACACAGCAGAGCATTGGCTGAGAAAAAAAAGACATAGTATAGGAACTATAATTTAGATTTAGCAGTGGACATGATAAATTCTGGATGGATCAGGACACATTAACATATACATAAATGTACAGTTTGTTTTTGTATAATTTCTAATCTCTTCAACACTTTATTGACTGTTGAATCAAACAAAATACTGAGATTTATGGCCAGGTAAATGACAGTACCAGAAAAAAATGAATGAAGAGAGGTTTACAGGACTCAATGGGGGTGACCTCACCCAATGTGCCTAACAGTGAGGAGGAGATGGGAACCTGAAAAAAACACCTCCATTAGATAGACAAGGCCCTTAGTGGAAGGATGGGGTCACCAACTCACCTTTAAAATTTTTGATCCAGAATTGTTCTTCCCTAAAAGAAATGCAGGGCAAAATTGTAGCAGAGACTGAAGGACAGGCCATTCAGTGATTGTCCTAACTTAGAATCCATCCCATGGGCAGGCACCAATCTCCGAAACTATTACTGATGCCATGCTGTGCTTACAGAAGGACCCTAACATGGTTGTCCTCTGAGAGGCTCTACCAGTAGTTGACTGAAATAGATGCTACAACCAACCATTGGACTGAGGTTGGGAAGCTCTATGGAAGAGTTAGGAGGATTGAAGGATCTGAAGGGGATTGTATTCCCATAGAAAGACCAGCAGTGTTAATTAGCCTTAGATCTCCCAGAGACCAAGCCACCAAGCAAAGAACATAGGCTGGTCCTAGTTCCCTAGCAAATATGTATTAGAGGATATCTTTGTCTGGTCTCCTTGGAAAAGGATTCACTTAACACTGTAGAGACTGGATGTCCTAGGGAATGGGGATGCCTTGGGGGGGGGGGGGGTTAGCACCCTCTCAGAGGTGAAGGGGATGGAGTGAAGAAATCTTGGAAGAGGAACCAGGTGGGGAGAACATTTGGGATATAAGTAAATAAAATAATTAATTTAAAAACATGACAAACTATAGTGTACATCTAGAACAAAATTCCCCCAATGTTGACTATTACAATCCCCATTCAGCCTTTACAGATCTCAGCTCTATAGATCCAAGAGCTTCAATACTGGAGACTTGGGAATGGACTCAAGAGCTTGGCTGCTTAGTTACCCACGTATGCTCAAAGAAAAAGGTTGGGAACCAACTGTTTAAAACTGCCATTTCAGAAAGGAATAATACACAAAGACACGACAAACACATCAATACTGGAGAAAGCACTATCATAAAAATAATCAATCCAAAGAAATGTAGAAGATGACAAAATGATGAACACATGAATATGCTGGGATTAACTGATATGCTTAAACCCACCCATATCACTATCAAATTCAAAATTAATTGAGTTAAAGTTTTAATGTATGTGAAATAAAAATAGATAGCATTTCAAGGACCCATAGACCCAAAACTATAGTTGATTTCAAAAACATTGAGAAAAGTAAACAGGAAGGCCATAAGTATACTAAAATATTAAACACTACCATTAAAACTATCATCATCTGTTATTTATGATTCAGCTAGACAACAATACTTAAATGATAATAATAAAAACATTTCAAATGTATATACCAGATAGACCATATCCTGGACAATGAATCTGAATATAGTAAGCTTTAAAAAGTGAATATTATTTTTCAATAGTTTTTCCCTTTTTCCCTTATAGTTTGTGGGTATAGTACATTCTGGTAGGAAAGGCACAACTATAGGAAAATATGGTGGTTAGTGCCATCATGCCCACAGCCAAGTATCAGGGAGCAATGAATGGGGCTGCTCAACTCCATTCTCCGTTTTGATCATTCTGAGACAGCAACCAAATTGAATGGTGGTAGTTTCATAGTGGCTTTTTCCACATTATGCAAATGCCTCTATAAAAACCATCACACAAATTTCCAGAGATTTATTTCTAGGATGATTCTAAATCCTGTCAAATTGACAATCCAGATACACAAACAAAGTGGATGCAGAAGTTTTTCACTCCAATATCAAGTGAATTCACGACAGAATCTGTCATTCCTACTTGCTTTGCCTATCTTAAACATGCTCCTAAATGAACTAACTTTCTCATGCTTGCCCCTGTCTTATAAATGTTCCAAACTATCCATCTAGGGAGTGGGATGGAAGAAGGGCATGAGGAAGGAAATATGGAAGAACAGCTAAAATTAAGGAACTGTTGAGTGATAGTATGGAAACTTAATACAGTAGAAGTTTCCTAAAATATATACATACATAAAAGTGATCACAAAATCATATGGGAGACAGAACCACATCTATACTTTTCTTGTCACCAAATGAAGCTTCCAGAAGCAGGACTGGATTATATTTAATAGAGGTGTTGTTCAAAGGGACCCCATGAGAATGTCTGAACTACCCAGGCTGTTGTCAGGTCTGAAGGCTGATCTTCACACACTGATGGTAAGACCCCATTGCTCAACCTATATGGTATGCTGTATGTTATCCAAAGAGAGACACCACACCAGTTATAAACTTATCTACAGTGAAAATATCCTTGTGAGTCAAGTTAGAGCAGATGTGGTACAAAGCTTGTGCGAGTAACCAAGCAATATCTGATTTGAGTTAAAGCCTGCTCCATGAGATGGAACCCATAGCTGATACTGTCTGGGTGACTAGGAGCCTGTGTGGTAGTCCAGGGACATGAGGTAAAACTTAATACCACTATTCTGCTAAAGAGATGTATCAATACAATGGCTCCCAGTGACATTCTGTTATATTCACAGATCAGAGCCTTGCTCTGATCACCAGAGAAGTTTCTTCCTACAGCATATTAGAACAAACACACAGACCAAAGAAAAGGAATATTCAGAGAGTGAAGATTGGAACACAGCCCTAAATGGGATGTCACCATCAAATCCCGACATTCAGGACTCAGGAAACCCTGAGAAAGAGGATGCAGAGAGAGTGAAAAAGCCATTAAGGATGGAGGACACCAAGGAAAGAAAGCCTTCTCAATACAACACAACTGATGTACATATGAACTCATGGAGACTGTAGCAGCATATGCAGGGATTGCATGGGTCTGTACCACATGTGTTCCTAGAGCTGAAAGAAGTGGACACATGTCCCCATCCCTAAATAGAAGACATCTCCAATTAATAACCCCTCGCAAATGAAGTTTTTACTTATTCCAAGGGGGTCTCACTGGAGAAACACACTAATCTTGAAGGTAGTCCACATGTGCAGAGCAGATGGCCAAGAGAAAGTAAATTTAATAGCAGTTTTGGAGGTTCTTTGTCTCATAAGGTCACATTAAGGATTTTTCTTTTACTTTTTTATCCCTACTTTTTAAATTTAGCTTACAAGTCATTTGTATATAAACTATGACTTTCAGGTAAGTGTTATTTATGGGATTCCTGAGTATTTGAAAAACTGGTCTCTACACCTATGCCCCCTTTTTTGTAACTTTTCTTGTGTGCTTTTTCTTCTGCTTCTTTTGCCTTATTATTATCTGTATATCTTTGTTTTATCATGTCATGTCATATTATATTAATTATTATACCTTAGGAGCCTATTTGTTTTTTAATGAGAGGTGGAAAAGGGCAGTGGATCCATATGGGAGGTGAAGGTCATAGAACTTGGAGGAGTAGAGGGAAGAGAAACAATGATCAGAATATGTTATATGAAAAAATGATCTATTTTCATTAAAAGAAAAAAGCAGTTTGTAAATTTTTAGTTATATAAAAATTTGACATGGTGTTCCTTTCAACAGTTTAAAGCTTGATCAGAATATTTTTCCAACAAATCTGTATGAATAATCAAAATATAATTGAAAAATACCTGCATATTTGGAAGCTGATCACAATCACTCTAAATACAGCAAAAGCAAAGGAAAAATCACATTAAAATTAATGTTTTTTTAGACCTGTATAATAATGAAAAGTATAGTAAAAGTGAGATAAAAAGTGGGGTCATAGAGTTTTCAAGATTATATGAAAATTGTCCATGATAAAACATAAGAACATCACTAAAAGTTAATTGAAGAAAAAATTGAAAATATTTTTCAAAATAAATAATTATCTACTGTAGGGTCAATATATTTTTGGTTTAAAAAATAAAGTTTATGTTTCATATGTCTGTACATCTATGGATTTACACACTATTTCCTATTGTTATGAGAAACATAATGAGCAAAAGCAATTTTGAGAGGAAAAGATTTATTTAATCTTATAGCTTATAGCTCATAATGAAGAGACACTGGGGCAGAAATTTCAGGTCAGAACTGTAGGCAGAAACTGAAGCAAAGACCATGGAGGAACACTGCTCACTGGATTGATCTCAAGGTCTTGCTTGGGTTACCATTAATACATCCCACTGTCCACCCAGGCTGGCCATATCAATCATTAGTCAAGATAATGTTTCTTATATTGATATAGCTCAGAAGGGGGCTGCTATTTTACTGTCATGAATTCTTAAAGACACTTTGAGAACCTGTGTCAATGTCTTTGTGCTGATTGTCTGTTGGTCATTTTCATACTAAGTAGGGTCATCTGGGCAGAAGGAATCTCAGTTGAGTAAATGCCTCTATAATATTGAACTAAGGCAAGACTGTGGAAACATTAAACTCCTGTTATAAACTTAAAACCGAACACCAATAGCCCAGGCCCTCAGATCTACCATTGACAAATGGGATCTCATAAAATTGAAAAGGTGCTTCAGTAAGGCAAAGGACATGGTCAACAGGGCAAAATGGCAACATATATAGTAGGAAAAGATCTTTACCAACCCTACATCCAGAAGAGGACTAATATCCAATATATACAAAGAACTCAAGTAGTTAGGTTCAGAGAACCAAATAACCTTATTAAAAATGAAGTACAGAGCTAAAAAAGAATTCACAACTGAGGAATCTTGAATGGCCTAGAAGCACATAAAGAGATGTTCAACATTCTTAGCCATTGGGGAAATGCAAATCAAAATGACCCTGAGATTCCACCTCACACCAGTCAGAATGGCTATCAAAAACTCAGGACAGCAGATGCTGGCGAAGATGTGGAGAAAGAGGAACACTCCTCCATTGATGGTGGGACTGCAACCTGGCATAACCACTCTGGAAATTAATCTATCAGTTCCTTAGAGAACTGGAAATAGTTCTGCCTAAAACCCCAGCTATACCACTATTGGGCATATACTCAAAAGATACTCCAACATAAAACAAGGACACATGCTTCACTATGTTCATAGCAACCTTATTTATAATATCAAGAAGCTGGAAACAACCCAGATGCCCCTCAGTGGAAGAATGAATATAGAAAATGTGGTAGTACTACACAGTTATAAAAACAATGATGTCATGCAATTCACAGGCAAATGGATGGAACTAGAAATATCATCTTGAGCGAAGTAACACAGACACAAAAGAACACACATGGTATGTACTCACTGATAATTAGCCCCAAAACTCAGAATACTCACAATTCACACACCACATGAAGCTTGAGAATGTAGAAAACCAAAGTATGGATGCTTCAATCATACTTAGAAGCGAGAACAAAATATTTACAGGAGGTAGAGGAAGGGAGAGAGCTGGTTGGGATAGAGGAGGAGGAGCGAAAAAAGGGGGCAGGATCAGTAATGGGGAGAGACAGGAACAAAGTACAAAGGATGAGGAAATTGGACAGAAATATGTAGTAATGGGGTATTAGGAACTGGAGTAGCCACCAGAAAGTTCTTGATTCCAGAGAACCAAGAGGTTCCCAGAAACCAGTGGGGATGACATTCACTGAAATACCCAGCAAAGTGAAGATAGAACCTGTAGATACCATATCTAATAACAGCCCCCAGATAAGGGATGAGGCCACTTGCCCATCTAAAAAATTTAACTCAGAATTGTTCCTATCTAAAGAAAATGCAGGAACAAATAATGCAGCAGAGATTTTAGAATAGTCCATACAGAGACTGCCTCACCTAGGGGGATCTATATCATCTGCAGACACCATACTATTGCTGATGCCAAGAAGTGCTTGCTGACAGGAACCTGGCATAACTGTACCCTGAGAGACTCTACCAGCACCTAAGACAGATGTAGGTACAGCCAATCCTACTGAGCACTGAGACCCCAATGAGAGATTTAGGGTAAGGACTGAAGGTACTGATGGGGATTGCAACTCCTTAGGAAGAACAACAATATCAACTAACCAGAACCCCCAGAGCTCCCAGGGACTATACCACCAACCAAAGAGTATACATGGAAGGACCCATGAGTCCAGATACATATGTAGCACAGGAGTGCCTTATTTGGCATCAAGGGAGGTGAGGCTTTTGGTCTTGTGGAGGCTCGATACCTAGCATAAAGGAATGCTAGAGCAGTGAGGCAAAAATAGGTGGGTGTTTGGAGGAGCACTCTCATAGAAGCAAAGGGGAAGGGGTATGAGATGGGAAATTTGAGGAGGGAAAACCAGCAAGGGAGCAACATTTAAAAATAAATCAATAAAAAAATCAGTTAAAAAATGATCTTCATGTACACAGAGTTTTCAAACTTCTAGGTATTTTATAGTTGCTGCTCTTCACTGTGATTTGTTGAATGATGACAAATGGCCGGGTGTGTCTCCATCATAATGGAAATGCCCTTCCTTGCACTGTTACTTCTTCAGATCATAGACACACATTCAATATGCTAATAGTCTTGATAGAAACATCTTTGTTAAAAGGAAAAAATACAGTTTGGAAATACTCCTGGCTTACAAAACTAACGTTAAAATAAATGGTTAAATTTTTTAATATAATAATAAAGTACAAAAATTAATTTCTGAATGTGACTATTGCTAGATGCATTGGTGACTTTCTCTTATTTACCTAAATTTGTGCTGAAAATATTTTATGCGGATCATTTGATATATACCATGACTATAAATATTCATGTTAATCCAGGTGGTGGTGGTATATGCTTTTAATCCCAGCATTTGGAAAGCAGGTGGATTTCAGTGTTTGAGGCATGCTTGGTCTACAGAAGGAGTTCCAGGACAGTCAGGGCTATACAGAGAAATCCTGTCTTGACTCCCAATCCCTCACCCCCCAAATAAATACATAGATAAATAAATAAGGAAAAATATAAATGTTAAAGCAAGCAAGCATGCAGTTTTAAAAGTACGTAGGTGAGTCTAAATCACAAATGCTTAACTATGGCTAAATCAAATATAATTATTTCATGTTCCAGGTTTTTAGAGTGGTGACCATTTTACTTCATCTTTACTTTTGAAACTGAGTGTTCAAATGAATTTGTGATAAACATATTTGCAATGAATCTTTAAAGATTTCATGGGAAACCCAGAAATTTTTAAATTTGATCTTCAGCCATACATTAACTTTGTGAGGTACATTACTTACCCTCTGTTACATTTTGCTATTTCATCAAATAAAAGCTTCCACCGAGGACGCCCAATAAAAAGTCTTGAATTCAGTGTGTGATATTTTTCTCCAATTATCTTCTGTCAAAAAGGAAGGATATACTTTATAAAATGCAGCTCTGGATAAACAGTACATTTCTCGTACATGAATTCACCTGAGCTAGCATCTCCTTCCAAACTGCCGTGTCCTAAGGAACAAATCAGTATTCTAAGGAGCACAATTGCAAAGTGTCACTTTCATTTTCTTTTCCTTTAAAATTCAGTATTCTTTTGAATGTCTTTTTTTCACAAATTGCTGACTTACTTTGATTTTAGTTATTTTCTTCATTTTAAAATAAATTCAATGTAAGATGAGGAACATACTCCAGTTCATCACATACTATTAATTGGACTCAGAATTAAATGTCATTGACACATGTTTGTAGCTAAGTACATTTGTCATATTAGGCTCACTATATGAGTAAATTAACACAAATTTTCATCACTAATTTAGGAGAATAACTCTAGACATGACTTCCCAAGACACTGGATATCTAAGTCTATTCCCTATCAGATAGTGACTGGTAAAGGGCTCATCCTTGCAAAGAATAAACACTTGTTCTTAATTGACAATGAACAGTCAGAGGGAAATAAAAAGAAAAGAAAGTATCTGATTTTCAGGTAGGCAGACTCAGTACCAGATATAATTTATTTATACTGATTTTATTATTAGATTATTTTGTAAATATATTTATCTATATTATCTATACCCTAGTTACAATTATATCAAAAAGAAATATCATATTTTCTTGCTTCACAGCTGAAGTAAAATGAAATAAAAACTTTAATATTAACTAAAAACTTCAGAAACCAATTAGGACAGTTTTTAGGTAACTGATAAGCATTCATATTTTATCTGAAAAACAATAAAAAGGGATGAAGACAAAGAGTATAAAAAAAATCTAGGGTCTTTTTCAATGACACTCTTGCCTTATAAATTTGAGGACTTGAGCACAATCTCTGAAAGCCACATAGAAATGCTGAATATAAAAAAAAAAAAAAAAGAAATGCTGAATATGATAGTGTGAACTTGCAGGGACAGGAACTTGTAGTGACAGTGAGATCATGGGTCTTTGGGGCTCACTGGCTAGGCAGTCTGGTCTAATTGATGGGTATTTAGATACTGACCTTGTTCCAAAGGAGGTGAGGAATTTAAGGATAACATTCAAGATTATACTCTGAGCTCTGTAGGAAATGCACACATGCACATGTGTGCACACAGACACAGGGTTTTTTTTTTAATATGGAAAAAACATTTGCACAAAGATTCATCACATTATGCAATCATTTGATATTTCTAAATCTTAGTGTGCCTCACATTATGATATAGAGAGTAATAGTACGCAGTGCTCAAATTAGTTGAGATTACACACAATGTTGTATGGGAAATTCTCAGCATAGTCTCTCTTATAGTAAACAAGGCACTGTGGCTCTTACTGTTTCTATGTTAGATTCCTCTGGGATGGAATATGTTTAATTGTGTACAACTTTATCTTGTCTCATCACAGAAAACCTTCTCTCTATGGAAAAGAGATCATGGGGTTGTTCATTTATTACCTGATGTCTCCCTAGAGACATGGAACTTGAAACAAACTCAGAGAAGAAAGATGGAATCAAAAGGTTTACTTCAGCATGCTGTGAGGAGAACTGAAAGGAACAATAGACTTCAAGGACGAGCTATGAGTTTCCTGGATGTATCCCAATAGAGGCTTTCCTCTAGGACACTTCTGCTAAAACCCCATGCAGAAATTTTCTTCCAACACAGCTCTTACAGTAAATCTTCTATTATCAAGGGGCTCATTTAATTAACAATAACATCTATCCACATACCTGAATCCCATCTGTTTGACTGAGGTACAGCTGGATGTTCACAAAGTCAGGTCTGTTTTCTTGCCAAAACTGAGAGAACATAAAAGTGAAAAGCCTCATTTAAATTCTTTCTAAATATTCAGAGATTGTACCTAGCATATGTGATTCTATAATGCAGTAGATAATTTGGCTTATCACAGTAAATATTTATAGTAAAATAAAAGTGAGCAGAGAGGTGATAGATTATTAATAAATAGACAGACAGACAGACAGACAGACAGACAGACAGACAGACAGACAGGTAGATAGATGATAGACAAGTTCTCTCAACAGAACTTGATCTGGTGATATTTAGTGATGATGGTTTTGATGATAGAAGAACACAATCTAAAGATAAATCATGCTAAGCAATATATTATTCCTCTCAGTTTCTTATAAACAACCTCTATTTTATTTGCTAAGACACCTAAATTTTAACCCATGGCTTCCCTTGTCAATAAACATAATTTTCCTTTAAAAAAGAAACAATAGGGATATAGGATATTCAGATAAGAAAATAAATCCAAAGCATAAAAAGTAGACATGCCACCTGGCTTTCTCCTCATTCACTATGTATTTTCCTCGGGAAAAAAAATAAAATAAAGGCTATGAGAGACTAGCAGTACACCTGCAAAGAAGTAATTTAGAGAAAGTGGAACAACAGCTTTCCTTTCCCTCTTTTATCCAGAAGGTAACATTAACGAACTACAAAGTGAACTATTCCAAGTATCTTATGTAAATTGTACCATAAAGTATTTGTCCTTTCATATTTGGCTGACTTACACCACTTTAATTATCATAGTATTTCTAAGGTCCACTCAAGTGTTAACATGTCAGAACTTTTTTTCTTAATATTAAATGATTTTATTATATAAATACACAGTTCTTTTTTCCAATTAGTTATATGTGACATGTTTGCATATTTGGAACACTATAAATAATTCTCCTAGAACCATCTTTGTTCAATCCACATCTTCACTAATTCTAGGTGTAAATATAAATCTCTATTTTCTAATATAAAGTCTACAAGCCTTCTGCAGTCTACCTTGCTAAGAGCACTACACACATGCACACATATGTATACCACTCTCCAGTTACATCTCACTTTTTATTATGCTATAGACCTCTGTCCTCTTCTGCCATTGCACTAAACATATCACTGCATCAGAGAACTTTGAGAGTTAGGTACCCTGTATCGAATTTGCTCCCAAGGCATTTGACTAGTCAATACACTCAAGACTATCCCAACAGCACATGGCTTGGCAGACACTTCTGAACATACTCCTTAAGAAAACAGAGCCTCTGGTGGCCACATTGATATACTTTCCTTTTCTTTTTGGCCCAAATTGAGGTCTCAGAATCAGACATGGTGCACATACAGTGGTTTAGTTGTCTGTGTTACTATCAATACAAGAGAGATAAAAATCATGGTTTTATTTTGTTACCTACGACATCTTTAGATCCTAAGACAGATCCTAATTCTCAAGAGACAGTTAATGATATTTTCTGGATGATAACATGCTGAGCTTCATGAAGAAAACACATTTTAAGGAAGCATGTGAACAATGACTGAAGCACTGTGTACAGATACAAAGTAGCCAATATTAAGAAAGTGAAAAGTAAATCAGATACAGTGAGCCCAAAAATTTGCAATATTAATAGAGACAATGGTTTGATTCTATTCTTATTCATAAAAAATAACATTTAAGATGTAGCAATAAGCTTTAAAATAATTTGAAGAAAAATATAAATAATACATTAGAACTTACATTAATTCTAGTGACATAGACTTGGTAGGTAAAGTAATAACAGGCTTTACTTTCTTAGGAACTAGTTCAAGAACCTTTTTTATTTATTTATTTTTCCCTTGTTCCGGTCAACCCCGATCACTCCGCTCAGCCCCGCTCACTCCCGCCAGCTCCGCTTGATCCCGGCCACCCCCGTATGGCCCCTGCTACCTTTTTTATTTTTAAAACTTTCTAGTGGATCAAGAAACATGCTGACTACAAAAACGTTAAAGCAAGAATATGAGGGAAGTTTATAATAGAGGTTAGAAGATACTGTCATGTCTGTGATGATCACTTTGTCTTTCTTTCCTCATTGTCCCTAGTCATGTTCATAGATATCTACGTCATTTTATCTTAAAATGCAGACATGCCTGTTAAAAAAATGTCAGAAAAAGACATATAGTAACAAACATTCATATCTAAAAAGATTCATTTTTATTTGATATTACCTCTGGTTTTGGATTTAAGAGAGGCTTTTGTTCTATAGTGAGCATTTATCGATTTTAAAATATACAAATAAATGTTATTCAAGAAAATATGAAACTAAAAAATAATAACCATCCCAATATTACCTTGTTATGCAACATACAGAGCAAGTCTGCAAACCACTGGAATGATTGGATGTCTCTGCACACCCAGATAAAGTACAGTCTTCTTAGCTTGTATGGTTTCCAGTCATCCCTTTAAAATTAAGGTAATGAAGTTGTAACTGGAATTGGACAGACAATACAAAGTCTACATATACATGAACCTTTGCTTTTCATTCATACATAACCAATTAAAACATAAACAGACTCCATTTCAGCCATTTCCATGCCAACATTTACCATAACTCTCAAAGAGATATGGTACACAATATGGTGACTAAAATGTCATAGAATGCTATATTTGTCAGTATTATACATATCACCTGTTTCAACTTCCAGACCAAAAATTGAACTCTTGGATCAGAAGAACATTGGCTTATGAGTCTCAGAAAAACAAGTTCTCTATTTCAGTGAACTGTATCATTGTGCAGGGATCCAAAGGTCACTCGGAGTTGCCCTCACTTCTAGGTAATACCATTCCAGAAACTTGGTTGTTTATCCTTTTCTTAATAATCATTTAAGAAAGATTTCACAACCACACACTATGTAATACATTCCACCCACTAACAATTCCAAGTCTGGATGCCTACTTATGACTATGAGGTAAACTTGAGGTTAAGAAAATGTTCATTTTTTAATAACACTAAGAATCAAAATAACTTGTAATATGTTGTCTGAAACAAATGATTTCTGGACTGGAACATGCTTATTTTTGTAAGAGTCTCCAACATGTCCCCAAATCACATTTAGAATAATATTAGAAAATGAAATAAAATATTCAAAATATCATTCATTTTTAAAAATTTTTTGAGATAAGGCTCTAGCTTATCTTAAAGTCACAATTCTCTCAAGAAAGCCAAAGGAAAGTTTTATTTCTTCTTCTTTTTAGATTTCCTCTCACACATTTTAATGTGACTTTGTCTACTTGAGAAGGGAATGGAAGCGATCTGGGAGCACCATCTTGCTGTCATCTTGTTTGTGCTTTATGGTGATGAATGAACTTAAGTTTATAATCCTGGAATGAAAATGCTGAGACTATTTCCCAATTGGGCAATCTCAATGTTGACATTTGTTTTCTTCAGTCTGTTGCAAATATGTTAATAAATGAAGGAATGAGGTGGTGATATGTTCATCATCTTGTCATAGAAGTGTTCCCTGAACATATTCTTACAATTACAGCAGACATTTGCTTTTATAATCTATTTATCTTTTCTTTACTTATAACTGTCTATTTTATTAATTTCTTTCAAATATAATGCATTCTGATTACTCTCCTCCAAATCTTATCTTCTGTCCTTCCATCACTATAAGCTCAGCCACTTACCTCACTAATAGTCCTTTCCCATATTCATGATTTTTGGGTTACTCTGTGACCTATTTAATATATTTAATATATTTAATATATTTGATATATTTAATATATTTAATATACTCAGGGTCTTTTATGCTCACAGGGTTGAACTAATCATTGGAGCCTGGTGGAGTTACCAGTGAGCACAAAACTGAAGGCAATGATTCTCCACATTCCTGATTCTATCATATACTTTGGCAATGAAGGGCAGATCCCCTTCTTCATCTTTATATGAAAACTGATGTGTTCATTCTTCAGCAGAGTCAGAGGATACATGATTGCAATGGTTATGTTTCATTCAGAAGACATTTAAAGTTTTTTCTTTATAGTCTGTTTATTTTTGCCTCACTCTACTAAAATAGTCTCTGATTCATGGATATGTGTTTTTGTGTGTAAATGTGTTTTATATTTCCATATTTAATCCATCGTATAAATTTCTTCTTTTTTTTTCTACTGCCTTGACATTCCAGTGTATTAATCATCGGGGGAAAGTCAAAACAGATCTGTTTGAGACACGTGTTTACATGACAACCTCCCTCCTTTCAAGGAACCATAGTTAACATATTTCAACATGTGGGATACATTGAAGGTTCAATAAATACACACGGCTCACCAGAACAAAGGGCTTTCAATGGAAGACAAGCCATACTAGCCACAGTAGACGTCACTGTTGTAATAGTCTGATTATGTAAACGACAACTGACTGGGCGGGGAGATGGCTCAGTGAGTTAAGGTGATTTTTGCAAAGCCTGATAACCTGAGGTTGATTCTTGGGACCCGCATAACAGAAGGAGCAAACCCCGTATTATTCTCTACACAGTGTGGTACATACACAGCCATGTACCCACATCATATAAATGTCTTATTACTTCCTTTTAACTTGACTCAACTGAATGTGAAGTTTCTAACCGTATAATCTATGTTTTCACATTCATTGTTTTATTCCCAGTAACCCAAGATTAATTAGCACAAGAGCACCCCAAAATACTCGTGAATCGAATAAATGAACAGTGACACCACTGTGAGAACTTCAAGAAAAGAAGTCTGAGGGTAAGTAACTATTGATAGGAAATGAGGATGGGTTTGTTTTTACACAGAGGATGCTAGGAGCTACACATCATACACTGAGAACTACTCAATTATTTCACCAATTAGGAAATGTCATTTCTTGAACACTGAGTGGGAAAACTCTATAAAGAATTATTTTATATGTAAATCATGTGTGTTTAAATATTTCTCTATTTGGAGTAATAAGATTGATCAAAGTGACATACAGTAGAGTGTTTAGTATCGATGCGAATGGAGTGACTCCAATGCCTCCAGCCACACAGAGACTAACTTCATAGTTCAGTGACTCCTCGAATGGGCTTCCAAATGGACCATCAATGTATAACCTATAGGGAAGGCAGACAAAGGTAGAAAAGATGAAAAGTTATTTTAATATAACATGTACCATTGGTGCTGAATCTAAATTCTAGTACTGTGGTGGCCTAGGACTTCCTATTTCTTAGTTGTAAGTCCAAAGGAATAAGCAATTTGTTTTGAGCGACTGATAGTAAACCATGAACTTTCTCCCATTTCTAAGTTAATTAAAAGTATAGGAAATTATAGAGATAATAACATGATAAAGCTTGATGATATTTCATTCTGATAATTGACAAAATGAAAATACTAGTTGATTCAATATTTGAAACTGATTAGTTTATCTTACAGAAGTGAGTGTTCCGACATACACATTTAGTTTCATATGAACTATGGAAATAGTTAGAAGGAAGAAGGAAGAAGGAGGAGAGGGAGGAGGAGGTAGAGGAGGAGGAGGAAGAGGAGGAGGGGAAGAGACTCTAATATTGTGCCTTCTCTTTCCCTAGTTAAATTAGTAAGTATAAACACTACTGAAAAAATTCACAAAGAAATTTTTTTGCTCTGTGTATGCTTATTTAAATATGTGTGTATATGTGTTATACAACCATCCTTAACTACACAGAAATTGTGAATTGTCTACTTAATATCCACCCTTCTTTTCTTAGTAACAGAACATTAATTTTATTGAGGGAAGAAATGTCTAGCCAAAACACCACATTTCCCAGATTCCATTCATCTGTTTTGACTGTGTGGTTATTTTGGCAGATGTAAGAAGCCGTCTCACTTGGATGCTGTGGCTCTCTTGCACTTCATCTTTCCTTCTGAATCCTTGATGTCTGAAAACATTCATTTTATGATCAAAGGAGTTATCTGAGATTACTGGAGAATAACCATACTTATACTATTTGTGACATGTGAGACATCTTGATAGACCCTATGTATATACGACACTGCTGTTTTATAATTTTTTTCATTATATCTTTTTCAAACAGTATATCTTTATAGCTATAGCATGTCTACATGTCATTTTTGTTTGGAGGCCACTTAAACAGAAGGCCAGGTAAGTCAATATACTTGTGAAATTAATGATTAGGCATCTGTTAAATGTTTGTAGAATAAATTCATTAATAGGCATTTCTTTGAATGCAGGGTTTCATGGTATTCAGTCATTGCTTATATTTTGTTTTTTACACAAGTGACTTGATTTTATAAGTATCTGTGATTGTTTTGGGTCATATGGATCATTCCAAGTATAAGAAATTTGCAATTTCTTGGACATGCAAATATCATTTCACATCTTTGGTAACTAAAAACATATGTTGACCCAGAAATGGGAAACAGATTGAATTTCTGCATTGTTGCTTGAATGTCATCCTAGAGATCCACTGCACCCACAGAAGGTGCTTCATATGCAGGAAAGAAATCTTTTAGTGTTTCATGACATTGAACCACATTGGGTTGCTATTCCAAGGTTAACTATTTACACTCACAAAATTTAGTCCATTCTAGTTAATGCATGTATATTATCTAGAGAGAAAACTTGCAAAGGTTGCTTTTGGAAAATACTGTAGCCAGTAAAGGAAAAAAAGCATTTACCTAAAGAAAAAATAAACAAAGGTAATATGCCTAATGTAGTATTTTAAACATGGAAAACATTCTACTACTATATACTTCATATAATTATATATATATATATATATATATATATATATATATATATATATATATATATAATTTTTATCCTGTCTATGTAACTCATGTTTTTATTAGTTAAAAATCTTAAATTATGTGTGAGTTCTTTGCATGCTTCTAGACCAACAATGACTTGACTTCTACCCTATAAATTTTTGTATCTTTATCTGAAAGTCACATCAAATAAGTTAGATAAAAAATAAATTAATTGAATGCAATGGTATTTTAAGAGACCTTCACAAACTTCACCAATAAATTTTATTTTATTTCATCAGCAAATGGGAGGAATCATGAAAAATACCCATTTTCTAATTATTTGCTTCTAAAACAACACATGCTTCTCCTTCCCCACACAGCCATTTTCTGGTGTTTTGTAATAGCTTTGAACAAGAGCCCTAGAACTTGAAATTCCAGCCATTTACTAGGAATGATATCACAGATGACCTATGTGTGGTCTCCAAACTGTATTTACTTCATGTATAAAAGAGACAAGATGTGATGACACAGAGAAAACCTGTTAGGAACTGGAGAATGCAATATAAACATCAGAGATACTTTATTAATGATGATATCAGTGTATCCACATTATGGCATTGGGCCGAAGCACAACATAGACAGAGAAGCAGACAGAGCCCAAAACAAGATAGGGAAATCATGGATTTTCTCTGACGAATCTCTGAGAATCAACTGTTTTTTCATTTCATATACCTTTATTAAATTTTTATGAATTGATAAATTTAATCATAAAGAACATATATAAATAAAGTCTCATGTAATACTTTGAAACCTGAGTTTACTATGAAATATTTAAATCAGCTTAGTCACCTATAATGCAAACATTTATTATTTAATTTAATTTTATTATTATTGCTATTTATTTTGTTACTGTCACTATATTCAGAATCCTTTATAATACCTTTAAAAGTATATACTCCCTGTTATGTAATATCACCAGACTGTGCAAGAGCAAAGAAGAATCTCTGACTCCTTTAACTGTAACTTAGTACCAACTTGTCAATCTTCAGCCTATACTCTACACACTCTACACACTCTACACACTCTACACACTCCACACACACACACACACACACACACACACACACACACACACGCACACACACACACACACACATACGCACACGCACGCACACGCACGCACACACACACACACACTTTACACACACACACACACACACACACAGGACCCAATCAATGGTGAAGGGAAAAGATAATCACAAAATCACTAGTAAATGGTTACCTGACAAGACCCAGTTTTTTTTTATGAGAAGTAGAAAGAGAAAAATAAAATAGGTATAATTTTTTGTACATTAACTTGAATAATGTAGAAATATTTTTGGCTTTAATTTAGGAGTAGCAGTGGCAAAACTATAGAGATTTCAGACAATTGTTCACATCTTCAAAATTGCAATAGAAATATGGGCATATTTTTAAACTTCAGTAGATAAGTAATAAAAAGTTTCATTTTGAAAGATCATATCTAAGAGAAGACACTATGCCTTTGCAAGGCTCACCCCAAACTCTACAAGCATTTTCTACATTTTTATAAATGATTTTACCTTATAATAATTTTCATTAATATTTTCTCATTTGTTTTAGTTACTAGTTAAGATGGAGTTGATTAAATCTTTTTTTAATGAAGAAATTAATCCACTGTAAATTAACCAAATTATATGAATGACAGAATATAGCCGATAGTTTTTAAATATCTTCTATCCAAGCACTTGCTATTGCTTCTCTTAATCAGATTGCTTAACATCCAATTTAATCTGTATTTCTATTAACAATATAAAGAGAAAGTTTGCTGTAATATTTGGGAAATGCCCTTGTTAATATTTTTAAAGTATTTTCCAAGCATGAGTTCAGGAGAATTTCATAAGAAGTTTAAAAATATATATATGCTATGAAAATAAATTTAGGAAATACATTATAAAAATGGTTATAAATTAGTTTACTTACTATAAAATATCTATGAAATAAACCCTCCAATCTTGGGGAATTGGCATGAGACCTACTCATTTTAAGGTAAAACAAACTATTTACACTTGTCTAAATGGTAAAATACACAAGGCTCAGTTTTGTTTAGTTAGATCAAATAGCCCTCATTCAGGCTGCAGAGGACTGCCCAGAGGGAAATCATGGTGCTTCCACAGCATTCGTTCTGTTTCCTTCTCCTGCTCTGAGGATATAATCTCAGACACTGAGGAGGTACATTGATATCATCAGATGGGTTGTACAGAAAGTTGTAGACACCTCAGATGAAATTTTCTAATTCTGCATCAATCCCAGTTTCTACTTAAATTGGTACTTGTTTAAAAAAAATTGTATATATGTTATATCACAGCTACAATTGCTAGGTATCAAACCTTGCAATCTATTCATCCTGTAAGATAGAATCTAGAATTGTAACATCATCCACTTTATACCATCTCACTTGCTTTTAAGACTTTGTTGCCTCTTGAATGTCACATGCAAGTGAATCCCTTCAGATGATCTATTGTTTAATGTTTCATTAAAGTTACGCGAGATTTCTCAGTATATTTTGTGTCGCTATAATAAGTTTCCTAATACTGGGTAATGAATGCAAAAACATGAGAGAGAGAGAGAGAGAGAGAGAGAGAGAGAGAGAGAGAGAGAGAGAGAGAGAGAGAGAATATCATATTCAAAATAAATTTATACATTAAGTACCAAACAACCCTGTTAACCCTAAATGTTGACACAGAAAATATTTAAAAACATCATAGTATTGTTACTACAGAGAAACATTTGAGATCTGTATATTTTGGGAAACCTTGCTCTTAAGGTAGCAGTTCCCCATAAATTGATGGATTCTAAGCTTGGCACAAAATGGAGGATTCCCTTTCTCATCTCTATCTGTCTTTGTCTAAAGAGTGTTCCTATACACAGGAGGCTGGCCTTGGGTGATGTCTGAAAAGTAACCTTAAACAGAGCTCTCTGCAAGGCTGCATAACTCAGAACAAATCTACTGAATACCACATGGTAATTAGGTACTGTATTATAATCAATCAGTCCTTCCTGTTCACTTGATACCATGACCAATTAGCCCTTTCCAATTATACCCATAGAAAACCCTTATATACTCTATCCCAGAAACAACAAATTGGACTCCTCTTCTTGAAGTGGTCTTCAGAGATCATTCTGTCCACACTTACAGTCATTCACCAAAACATCCATGCTTTCCACCTTTGACCCTTTCTCACCTCAAACTGGTAGCCAATAATCTCTGGAGAGAAAGGGAGTCCATATGTATATAAGCACTTCATACTGCTTAAAAATTAATTAAATATTTTAAATTTTTATTTTTTATTCATGTGTGTGTATGTTTATGTGTGTATGGTGGTAGTGTTGCTGTTGTTGTTGTTGTGTGTGTATGTTGCATATATGTAGGTGTCCTTGGAGGCCAGACAATGACAAAAGATTCCTTGGCACTGAAGTTGCAGATAATTATTGAGGCCATCTTTCTAAAAAAATTTAATAAAGAAACTCTGGTGGGATTGCAAACTGGTATAACTACTCAGAAACTCAATCTGGAAGTTCCTCAGAAAATTGGAAATAGATCTACCAGAACATCCAGCAATATTACTCTTGGAAATATACCCAAAAGAAGCCCCAGCATGCCACAGGGGCACACGTTCCACTATGTTCATAGTAACCTTGTTTGTGATAGCCAGAAGCTAGAAACAACCCAAATGTCCCACAACAGAATAATGGATGCAGAATATGTGGTTCATTTATGCAATGGAATACTACTCAGCTATTAAGAATGAGGAGATGCTGAGTTTTGCAAGCAAATGGATGGAACTATAAAATATCATCCTGAGTGAGGTAACTCAGACCCAAAGGACATGCATAGTATGTACTCACTAATAAATGTCAACAAGCTGAAGGGCCCAAGTGAGGACACTTCAGTCCCACTTGGGAGGGAGAAGAAAGAAATCACAAGGGAAAGAGAGGGACCTGGGAGGGAAAGTGGATTGGGGTTGGGGATGGTGATGGGAGATTGGAACCAGATCTGGTCTTGGGTGAGGGGAAAGGTCTGAAGTTCTAAGGGCCAGCAGAAAGAATGAAAATAGGCAACCTCGGGAGGTAGGATGTTGGGGGAACCCTCCAGAATGCACCAGAGACCTGGGAGGTAAGAGACTTTCAGGACTCAAAGGGAGGGACCTTAGATAAAATGCCTATAGTAGGGAGAAGGAAGTTATAGAGCCCACCTCCAGCAGAAAACAGGGCATAAAGTAAGGGAGGGGTTGCCATCCTACAGTCAAAACTCTGACCCATAACTTCCTGTCTGAAAAAACTGAAGGTATAGAAATGGTGAGAAGCCTGAGGAAAAGAAGGTCCAGTGAAAAGCTTAAAGTGGGATCCAGCTCAAGGGGAGGTCCCAAGGCCTGACACTATTACTAAGGCTATGGAGTCCTCACAAGATGGGACCTATCATGACTACCCTCCGAAATATCCAACAAGCAACTGAAAGGGTCAGATGCATATTTGTACTCAACCAATGGACAGAAGCTGCTGATCCCTGTGGTTGAATTAGGAAAAAGCTAGAAGAAACCGATGAGAAGGGTGATCCTGTAGGAGGACCATTAACTTGGAATTCCGAGATCTCTCACACACTAACCACCAACCAGGGAGCATACACCAGCTGATATGAGGCCCCCACCACACATACAGCAGAGGACTGATGGATTTGGATTCAATCAGGGAAGATGCACCTAACCCTCAAGTGACTGGAGGCCCCAGGGTGGGGTGTGTGGGTGGGTGGTGGGGACATCCTTGTGGAGACAGGGTGGGGAGAAGGTAAGGGATGTGGAACAGTCAGAGGGTGGACCAGGGAGGAGAAAAAAATCTGGAGTGTAAAACCAACCAATCAATCAATCAATCAATCAATCAATTAATCAGAAAGTAAAAGATTAAATTTTAAAATATCAATAAATATTTAAAACTGTTTAATCAAAATTCATTCTTTCCAGAAGCTGTACTGATTATTCTATATGTACCTTCACTCTACAGTCACAAAATAATTTAAAGTAGGGATAATAAATTTTCATTTTATTGAAATGACCATACCTTCTATTTAAATAAACAGTAACTCCTCAATTCTTTTTAAATCTATCTCCATTATTTCTTTCCTTAATGACTGTGCTTGTAAATCATTATTTACTTTTGTTAGGGAAATAAAGAGCGTATAGTCATATATCATCTATCAGGTAACAGTTTCTTTTTCATCTGGAAGAAAAATGATTATGAGTAACTACTCCCCAGAAGATGATATTGCAATTTAGATTACTCAGGAGATAATTACATCAGTAAAAGTTATCAGGGAACATTAGAGCCTGACATGGTCTTCAAAATCTGTTTTGCTTTAATTAGTTGCAAAGTAACATGTGAATCAGAATTTCTTGGAAGATTTATTAAAATACACAGACCAGGACCCTAGCCTAGACTCTCTATTCAAAGTTGGTATGCCTGGATAAAGGCTAAGACATGAAACACAGGATCCCTGGCAATTCTGACATCCCCACTGGCGCTGCATTACTGCAGGTAGTTAATTTGCAAATAGTGATCATGGGAGGTCCCAGAGGTCTATATAACATTTGGATTAAAACTATATTCCAAGCCTAAATCAAATTTAAACAATATCTTTGTATTAATCTGTCCCTACAGAGAATACTAGAAGGAAAACTCCTACATGAGGTTGACTACAACCAAGAAAGCAAAGGAAATTAATCATAACACAGCAAAACCAAAAGAAGAAAATCACAGATACATAAAATACCTCCAAAATCAAAATAACAGGAGATAACTACCATTGGTTATTAATATCTCTCAACATCAATAGACTCAACTCACTAATAAAATACACTGGTTAAGAAGACTGGATCCACATTCTGCTGGATACAAGAGATACACCTCAGCAACAAAGGTAGGCACTATCTTAGGGTAAAAGGGCTAGAAAGAGAGTTTTCAAGCAAATGGACACAAGAAACAAGCTGGAGTAGCCATTTTAATATCTAATAAAATAGATTTTCAACCAAAACTTACCAAATGATATGGGGAAGGACACTTCATACTCATTAAAGGAAAACTCTGCTAAGATTTGTATGCAAGGGCATTGACATTCATAAAAGAAACTTTACTAAAGCTCATATCACCCATTGACACCACACAATGTTAGTGGGGGATTTCAACACCCCACTCTCACCAATGAACATGTCACCAAAACAGAAAGTAAATAGAGAAACAGTGAAATTAGCAGAGGTTATCAAACAAATGAATTTAACATCTACAGAACGGAAAACAAAACAAAATCTAAACAAAAGAATATACCTTCTTCTCAGCACCTCACAGAACCTTCTCCAAAACTCATCATATAATTGGACACAGAACAATCTTCAACAGATACAAGAAGATTGAAATAATTCCATGTATTCTATCAGATCACCACAGACTAAAACTGGTCTTCTCAACATCAGAAACAAAAGAAAGCCCACATACTCATGGAACCTGACTGACTCTCTATTCAATGATCAGTTGATCAGGGAAGAAATAAAGAAAGAAATTAAAGACTTTTTAGAAATCAACGAAAAGAAAAGCACAGCATACCCAAACTTTTGAGACACCATGAAAGCAATACTAAGAGGCAAATTCATACCAGAAGAGCCTTTATAAAGAAATTGGAGAAATGCTATACTAGCAACTTAACATCACATTTGAAAGCTCTAGAGCAAAAAGGAAGCAAAGACAGCAAAGAGGTTTTTTTTAAAGATGTATTTATTATTATATCTAAGTACAGTGTAGCTGTCATCAGATGCACCAGGAAAGGGTGTCAGATCTCATTATGGATGGTTGTGAGCCACCATGTGGTTGCTGGGATTTGAACTCAGGACCTCCAGAAGAGCAGTCAGTGCTCTTAACCACTGAGCCATCTCTCTAGCCCACCCAAGAGGATTTGATGGCAGGAAATAGTCAAACTTTGGCTGAAATTAGCCCATTAGAAACAAAGAGAAAGATACAAAGAATCAACAAAATCAAGAGATGGATCTCTGGGAAAATCAACAAGGTAGATAAGCCATTAGCCAAGCTAACTAAAGGGCACAGAGACAGTTCAAAATTAACAAAATAAGAAGTGAAAAAGCTAGACATAACAATAGAAACTATGGAAATTAACAACAACAACAACAACAAAACATTAGATTTTTGTTCCAAAACCTATATTTCCATAAAACTAAAAAAGCTAAATGAAATGGATGATTTTCTAGACAAATACTACTTAACAAATTTAGATCAAGGTCAGATAAACTATCTAAATAATCCCATAACTCCTAAGGAAATAATGGCAGTCAATAACGTTCTCCCAACCAAAACAAGTCCAGGAACAGATGGTTTTAGTGCAGAATTATATGTAGACTTCCGAAGAAGAGATAATATTAACATTCCTCAAACTATTTCACAAAATAGAAACAGAAGGAACACTACCTAATTCTTTCTATGAGGTCACAAGTACCCTGATACCTAAGCCACATAAATATACTACAAAGAAAGAGAACTTCAGATCTATTTCACTTCTGAATATCAATGGAAAAATACTTAGTAAAATTGTTACAAACAGAATCCAAGAACCTATCAAAACCATCATTCACTATGGTCAAATAGGCTTCACCCCAGGGATGCAGCAATGGTTCAATATATGAAAAGCTATCAGTGATATCCTCTATATAAACAAAGAGAAAAAAAATCACATGATCATCTCATGATATGATGGCAATGCCTTTGAGAAAATTTAACTCCCCTTCAAGTTAAAGGCATTAGAAAACTGGGGACACAGTGTACATACCTAAACATGATCAAACAATATACAGCAAGCCAATAGCCAATATCAAATTACGTGGAAAATAATTTGAAGTAATCCTACAAATATCAGGGAAAAGACAAGGTTGCCGAATCTTTCCCTATCTACTCAATATAGTACTCAAAATTTTAGCTAGGACAATAAGACAACAAAAGAAGATCAAGGGGATACAAATTGGAAAGGAAGATGGCAAGATATTGCTATTCACAGATGACATGATACTAGACATTAGTGACTCTCAAAATTCTACCAAAGAACTACTACAGCTGATGCACAACTTCAGCAAAGTGGCTGGATATAAAATTGTCTCAAAGGAATCAGTAGCCTTCCTTTGTTTTTATGAAAAGAGGGCCGAGAAAGAAATTAGGGAAACAACATCCTTTACAATAGACACAAATAATATAAAATACAAATAAGTAGTAATAATAACATAGAAATGATTAAGATTATATGGGGGTGTTCCTTAAAGCAAGAAGTATTTAAAGCATTTAGCATATAATATTACATGTGAGGTGGCTCAAGTATTTAATCTCAGCACTCAAGAGACAGGTGGATATTTCGGTTTGAATCCAGTCTGGTCTACAGAGTGAGTTCCTTAAAACTAGAATATTTAAAGCATTTAGCATATAGTATTAAATGTGAGGTGGCTCAAGTATTGAATCTCAGTACTCAAGAGCAGGTGGATCTTTCAGTTTGAATCCAGTCTGGTCTACAGAGTGAGTTTAAGGAAAGTTAGAGGAACACAGAGAAATCCTATCCTAAAACACCAAAAAAATAAAAAATTCAAACCAAACAAAAACAAAGAAAACCCACAAAATAAAAGAACAAAGAAATAAACAAAAGATCTTACACATAGTATAATCCCTGACATATAAAGATATTCTGTATGTTACTAATATTACTTTATTATTATTGATGACAATAAAAGTTTGGCTCAAAATACATTTCACATAATTGAAGTTAAAATTACTGAAGAAGGAATGATAATTTCTAGAAATAGAATCCAGAATACACAGGAGAGAAAGAACGGTTATCCAGCAAAGAGATGAAACCTGAGAAAGGTTATCTGAGGACTTGAGAGATATTACCCAATGTTATCATTTGAGCCACATTTAGGCAGCCAGTTGGAACTGAGAGTGCATTGAGACACAGATTTTTCTGTCCAAACAATTAAGATTGCTTTTTGGCAGTGAAGCCGAAAAACAATTCTGATTTCTGTCATAAATAATATTCCTCTTTATAAGCAGTGGATGCTAGATGCTACTGCTCATAGAACTTAATCCTTGTGCAATCAAAGTGGATGTAAGTTCTTCCTGTACTTTTTCAATTATTTGTACACATACTAAACCTTCCAGAGCTACTGGTTCATATTTGGAGGCTTGATTGTCCAACTTAATGTATAATCAAAATCATGTCAAATGTCCTCAAATATTTTTCATATCTGAGCTGTATTTAGAAGGATACGATTATAAATATAAGCATCCAGATATATCATAAACCAATATCTCTTCGGTCCTAACTATGGTGACCTAAGCAAAGACTGGGCAATGAAGCTTGTTATGGCCACCTCACCTTCTAACCACTAAATCCACGCATACTTTGTAGTAAGTGTACTTTCCTTTAAGTCATCTATTTTGTTCTCATCTATTCACACTTTGGGAGCATTCACAGTACAATGTCTGCACTTGAATTCTGAAGATGGAATGGATGTTCCTGGTTTTGGCATTGGGTCTTATGAGAGCTCATAAATTTAAAAATGTAAGTAATTTTGTTATATTTAGAATAATGATCCCCAGATCTACTAGGAAATGATTTTTCAAGGCCTTTCTCTTAATATTTCTCTATGTGTGTTTCTGTCTGTCATTCACACACATAAACATATCTGCCTTTTAATGGGTCATTTTTTCCTATTTCATAAGTATTTTTGCCTGATGGTCACATTTTTATATTCTCTATTATTTTTAGATTTCTCTTGTTCAGAGGATGCTAAAGATTAAAGGAAACTATGAAACCTACATAGAGTCTACCTTAAATCCCAAATCCCATAGCATAGATTGGTTAGAATATAGTGCTATATTGTGCTTGATATAGTATGCTCTGTGAGTATTATCCTTTGCAATATATGGCAGATAATTTGCTTTTTATCTTATGTTTTCTGCCATAAAACATATTTTTAACTAAAAAAAAAATTATACCAATGGATCAGCCAAAAAAAAAAAGAAAGAAAGAAAGAAAGAAAGAAAGAAAGAAAAGAAAAGAAAAGAAAAGAAAAGAAAAGAAAAGAAAAGAAAAGAAAACTAAGAGGATATTTAAAACCACTAAGATTCTATGTAAATACTCCATTTTTAATTTGGATAGAAAATAGAAAATGAGATGAGGAGCCACTCATCAATGACACAAGAGGTTCATTGCCTGCAAAGAGACACAGCTGCCAACTCACAGCTACTGTACTTAGAAGCAGATCTCTCTGTCTTCTGGACCTTTTGTAAAGAGTCAATTATCATACATTACAAGTGAGATCCTAGTTAGTCAGTCTAGGTTACTTGGGATTTGTAAAAGTCCCAAAGAACAATAACATTTCACCTTCCCTGCATCCATGTCTGCCAGTATCTTGACCATTCCCTTCTCAATAGCCCCAAACATCTCTTACTTACTTGGGGTAATTTCTAGAGTGAATGAAGGGCAGAATCTCAGAGTCTTGACTTGATGGAGGCAGTAGCAAATCTCGGAATCGTTCTGTCAAAAGAAATAAAATATCAATTGTGAAAAAATATGTAAGGAGAGTAATGTCAACATAGGATTTGTTATTTTCCTTATTGTCTGCATACATTTTTTAAAAACAAAATAACATAGTCACTGAAAATATTTAAAAAAGAATATTCTTTGATATGGACTTGAGAAAACAATTATATGATATTAAATACTAGAAGTTGTACAGTGTTATTAATTTGGGCAACATAAGTTGCAAAAAACTACAATTTGTAGCTCTTGTGTAACATGGCAGACATTTGTCAGAAACTAGTGATGTAAGATCAATGTAAAACCAAAACTGGTTGTTGCATGCTGCTGAGGATGCAGATCTGACAGGGGAAAGTGATTTAGAGCTCTCCTTGATATGTGAAATTTGCACTGACTGTTGTCAAATGTGTCCATTCCATGCCCTGCAGCAACACTCACATGTGATTTAGAAAGCAAGTAGGAGGGTACCAATAGTACTATTTTAAAAAATAGCCATAAAGAGAAATAGAAATATCTACATTTCTCATAAACAAGAGCATGGGCAACCTGTGTTTTATCCATATAATATAATACTTATAAATTAAAGGGAAACTGAATGCTTTCAAATATAAGTAGGAATGGAAACACATCAATGTACACTTGAGGGTGGAAATTCTCAAAATAATTTCATTGAGATAGAAAACAATGAAGGCATGCATTGGTTCAGCACAGTATATATAAATCCAAACACTGCAATGAGAACAGGAATGATACTGTCAATTATATTTCATTGTAACTTCTGGGAAGTGGTAGAATGATTTAGTAAAAGAAGCAACAAGAGGATTGTAAGAAATTGTTAATACTTTCTATGCATTAACTGTATTATGATGAAATGTTCTAATTGTATTATTGTGGTGACTAAATAAATGAGTTTAGAGGAATCAAATGAAAAGAGTAGGTAACAGACCTAAGCAGAATGGCCACAAATATTACTGAATACAAGGTGTACAGTTTACGTTCATATATGGAATAAGAATCATTTCACTGGTTTCCATGCTAATTTTGTTTTTGTCACTCAGACAGTCTTTAGAAAACAACTGGGGATAATGAAGTAGCATCCAAGAACGGCATGAGGTCTTCTTGTTCTATTTAGTGTGGAGTTCCAAAGCTGTGGCACATATTTCCTCTTTAATTTGAATCCACATTTTTGAAATATTAACCAATATCAACATCTGTTACATTGTTATTTTTAATCTATGAAGTCCAATAAATGAATAAGTAATTTGTTCCAATAAAATGAATGTCAACTCTTTGAAATTTTTATGTTTTCTTCTTTCAAAATTAAATTTTTTTATTATTTATGATTATAATGGCACCATCTAGACTTTTCTTTACCCTACATAGGAGGCTTTCCCCTGCAAAACCTCCTACACACACCCTTTTGCTCCATTTCAAATTAATGGTCTCTATTTTTGATAATACATGATCTTACCTTTAAGTTTACAAGATCAGTTGGCAATGTTTACCCAATGCAATTATTTTAACCACTTAGTCCTTTTCCAAAATAGACCCTGAAAATAAAACTTAAGCCCAAAAGAAATCAAGAACTTCATGCATCATGTAAAAGTAAGTTTTACCCAAAATATATAGCAGATATCCTTGGGAGCTAAATGTACAAATTGAAATTTAGAGAATGATTTCCAAACTTGCTTAAAAGCAGGCAACAACGTGAATTGTTAATGCATATTACTCTGCTTTCATACATTATTTCCCAGTGATGGGTTTGCCTCTTTTATATATGCCCCAAATATTCATTACAAAGCCATGGTGAAGAGTCTCTGAGTATAACATAGAAAAATAATAGTATACACACATATAAACATAGTAAATGTGAAGGACAGTAAGTGAACATTTTTAAAACTTCCTCAGCTGTCACACATGACTGTTAAGAAAAGTATACAGACACACAAGAAATATGCAGTACTTTGTAACTTCTTAAAATGTTATTATTAATACATGAGTAAATCCCTAAACATGATCAGTTATGCTTTTCCTAATACCGTTTAATAATTGATTATATTTGTTTGTTCTTTATGAAAATAAAGATCAGTTATAGTTATGTGTAGGTTTCAGTCTCTCAGATTCCTGCCAACAATTACTTCAGCTGCCGTCTCATTCTTCACAGGATTCTGGAGAAAAGATAACTTGATTTTTCATTTGCTCAGAACAAAGAGTAAAATGCTACTCCTAGTGCAGCAAAAGGCTGAATTGAATGTGGCTTCTCAGACGTCACATAATTTCTGTAGAAAACAGCAGCTTTCCAGCACTGGTGCTCAAGCCTTTCACAGGGCATCTTAAAGGAAGATGTTAAAGCAACTGACAAGAACCCAGGGACTTACAGTGGTGCTGTGATGAGCTGACTAATGAGGTAGAGATGTCTGGATGTGATTTTGCACCAGTAGGGGATTCCTTAATTGCCACAAGCTATTATAGACTTTCACCTTCTTTTTATTTCTCTCAAACTCAATCAATAACACAAGCCTAGAGGACATTCTATATATAATTACATTAATGGGTGCAACATAGACAATAATTCATTATACCAAATAGCTAGTTATTAAAGAACAAAATAAGAAAAGTACTTTTTCACAATTTAGAATGATTTGATTTTTGTTACATTTGCTATGATCCAGTTTTGTGTCACCTTTTTTTCGGGGGGGGGGTGATCAGTCTTCCAATTATCAGAAACATGAAGTTATACAAACCAGAACAGGCATTTATGTCATGACAATAAAGGACATGGGAATCTATTCACGTTGTGAGAATGGAATGAAATCTTCCTATCACTACAAAGAAGAAAAAATGATTTATGAAAAAAATGACACTAATGAACTTTATTCCTTTATAACCTAAGTGTCTCTCGATCACCGAACTTAATTAGTTTCTTCAGTAACATCCTGGGAGAAACTTGTTTGCTGGAGAGACCCAGACAGATTTAGGGAACTTCAAATTATTTTGTTTCAGGAGGTGGCAATTTTACTTTCTGTCTGCCTCACCATTATCTCCATTATATAAATGAATGTTGCACTTATTTTGAATAATCTATGCTCATAAGCAAAGAAATGCAGTCATATAAAACATCTCTCAAAGGTGAGAGCATTGCCACAAAAGACATCTCTTACACATTTATTAATTCATAAAACTATTATCTTCTTTCATTCCATATTTATATTACACCTAATTTGTCAGTTGTTCTTTTCAAAAAGCACCCAAGACAAATCCTTAAAGGACACCAAAGTTCCCCATGACACACTTGACCTTAGTTATAAAGCTAACTGGAATAAGCAAGCATGATGGGGACCATGTTCTATTATAACACTTTAGAGCTTGAGGCAAGAAAATTGCAAATAAGAGACAGCCATGGTTACACAGTGAGGTCCCATCTTAAAAGTAAATAAGAAAACACAGTTTTTAAAAAGTGAAAAATAAATGGAGGATATAATACGTAGTTTTAGAAGATGTGTTGCCAAGGAAACAGAAACCAGCTCTGGACAATATAAAAATGAATTAGTAAAAATGATTCTACCAAGATACTTATGAGATCTTACACTCATTTTATAAAGCAGAAAGTACTATTTGAGTATAGAAATGTGACCTTTGGTCTTTGTGTTCAGCTCTGCTACACTGAGATATATGTAGGATTGCTAAAAGATCGCTGTGTGCTTCAAAGGTCATTTTGAGAGAGGACCATGTGAGAAAATTAGAGGGTCTGTGGGAGGATGCATGGCTAGAGAGTGAAATCTTAATGATACTTTCCAAGAAGCTGGCAGCCTGCTCTAAAAGAAGTTGGATGAAAGCAGTGTTTAGGCAGCCTGTGAGCCATTTCTGCCTGAGTCAGTTCAAGCTTTGCTGCTGTCACAATACTCCAGCTTCATCATTCTCTTGGTGTACCATCAACCCCAGCAACTTTCCATGGAGTGTCAGCCTTGGATTGAGACTGTTGAGCTTCCTGGATTGGTTAACTTCTTAATTCACTCCTGTAGTGTCCAGACAGTAGTTAATGGATTGCCTAGAAACAGTGGTGTAGGCCAGTTCAAAGTAATTTCATTTTCAGATCTTTCAATCAGTGTATCATCCTCATCCTCATCTCTTTCTTTATCTACCTATTATGTGTATATATGTACATGGGTATGTATGTATATATGTATGTATTTATTTATCTATCCAACCATCATCTCTCTTGCATCTATCATCTATCTATCTAGCATCTATTAACCATTTATCAATCTCTCTACCTATCATCCATCAATCATCTATGTACTGGCTAGGTTTGTGTCAACTTGACACAGCTGGAGTTATCACAGAGAAAGGAGCTTCAGTTGGGGAAATGCCTCCATGAGATCTAGCTGTGAGGCATTTTCTCAATTAGTGATCAAGGGCCCCTTGTGGATGGGACCATCTCTGGGCTGGCAGTCTTGGGTTCTATAAGAGAGCAGGCTGAGCAAGCCAGGGGAAGCAAGCCAGTAAAGAACATCCCTCCATGGCTTCTGCATCAGCTCCTGCTCTCTGACTTGCTTGAGTTCCAGTCCTGACTTCCTTTGGTGATGAACAGCTGTATGGAAGTGTAAGCCGAATAAACCCTTTCCTCCCCAACTTGCTTCTTGGTCATGACATTTGTGCAGAAATAGAAACTCTGACTAAGACAATCTACCTCTATCTATCTATCTATCTATCTATCTATCTATCTATCTATCTATCTATCTATCTATCTATCTATCTAACCTATATAGTGTCTATTTGTCTATTCATAATGTATTAATCATTTATTTATCTATGATCTATCATATATTTATAAGTCTATCTACGAATCTATCTACCTGCTTATTTATCATATATCTATTAATCCATCATCTATTGTCTGAATATCCACGTATATTATATACAAACACATTCTTTTGGTTCTGTTTTTTATACCCTGTTATTCTTTTACAATGATTTTATACTAAAAGTTAAAATTATTTTATAATACTAACAAATATTTCTCTGCGCATACTTTGCAGTACTTAGAAACAAAAGATTATAACAGAAAGAATATCTAACAGGAAAGTATATCTTAAATATTCTCATGAATACATAGACAAAATAACACTGTTATATGGAAATGTATGCATTAGATTGTTTGTGGTGGTCATTTCAGTATATACCAAATGTCATGTTATATACCTTGACTATATACAATTATTTTATTAAATAAATTTAAATGAAGATAAAGACTTCCTTGTTAAAAAGAATTAAGAAAGCACCCTAAACTCATAAGAAAGCTTTTAGTCTTAATTTCCAAAGTCAGTAGAAGAGCATGAGCCAGTGCTCTGGACAGCATGATTTATGCCTATCTCCTGTCATCCTGATCAATATAGTGCTCATTTCATGTTTCTATCTTTTGATTAAGTGAGGGGAAAAAAAAGTAAAGAAAATAAACTAAGAGACATATTTCTTCAAAGATTTTGTTGCTCAGCTCTGGAAAGTGCAGTCAAACAGCTATTGAGAGGCTTAATTTCCTTATGAGTTTGCTTTATGTGCAAGGGCTATGAATTCCACCAGAACAACTCACAACAGCCCTACTCCAGCAGCTCTGATTAACAATCTTTACTCTAAAAATTATTATCCATGTATCTGCACTAGATTGAGACTGTATAACTGCTGTTCAGCTTCTCCCTGAACCCAATATCTCCTTGTTCTTCCACTTAAGTTAGTGATCCATAAGAAGCATGTTGCATTAAGCAAACAAAATTTAGAATCAGTTTCTTTGAAACACAGCTTGTAAAAGATAAGGCTGTCAGGTTCCCACCTTGTTCTGAAAGAGTCTCCATTAATTTTGAATTGAAGTACTAGGTGAAAACCCATGTGCCTCTAAGAAGGAGCAAAGTTCAAAAGGAACCATTTTCAATGGTCCAGATGTTTTACAAACTTCTGGATTGGACAAGCAGGTGCTCATTCTTAAAATAAAGTCCTATCAGACACAGATTTTTTGGAACAGGTACTAGTATTTGATATTGCCCAAACGTGGCACAATGCAGTATACTTTTATACCATGATCCCAACCATTCTGTATACCCTAGAGTCCTTGAACATCCAGTTGAGTCCTTTCTTAATTCCTTTATTGTTCAGACTAAGAATCTCAAGAGGAGAGCTGGATTTCCATGCAACAACATGTCTATTACTTAGTGAGTTAAAGGTAAATTATATGAGACACAAATATACAAAAAGACTAGATTACAATTAAATGATAACTGTATTATTTACTAGTCTGTAACCTTAGAATTCCAAACATTGTTGAACATGCTGGTGATTTAAAAAAGCAAGCAAGCAAACACATGCAAGTGTGTGTGTGTGTGTGTGTGTGTGTGTGTGTGTGTGTGTGTGTGTGTGTGTGTGTGTGTGTGTGTGTGTGTGTGTGTGTGTGTGTGTATGAAAGAAAGGGGGTTATTCTCTGTTTCATAGTACTAAGAGACAATCTAAATATATTTGATAAGATTTTTCCTTTTTTCCCACATCAACAAAGACCATTAATCTCTAATGGGAGACAATTTAGAATTGGGCATAAGATCAATATGTGGGGAAGTTAGAGTTTTACTTCATTTTATACATTTTTTTCTTGCTCAACAAAACATGTATTGAGTAGTTATTATTTGCCATGTGTTATGAGTAAAACAAATTCTCATCAAGGCAACTCTTCTTAATGAAAAAAAAAGTTTAAATGAGAAAAAAATTACATAGTCTTTATAGATGCTCCTTAAGGAGGTTTTAAATAGAATCATAAAATTACTTTAAAAGCGAAAAAGAACACTAATTGTAGTGACTCAAAATTTTATGGTTTTTAAGTTTTTAGGTTTGTTTCTTAAGAAATGAAATACACACATTAATCTTAGCAAAACCACTTACTTTGAACAATGGAATTAAAGAGCAGACACAGAGACAGCCATATCAACTAAAAAGAGATAGAATAGAAATTCCCTTTTTTAAAAAAGTTTGCTTAAATGAAATAATGCTCTTCATTACCATGGTAACTAGTGTTGAATGACAATACTTTACATTTAAAGTACTGCCTTCAAAACTTCATTCAAGGCATCCAAATTTGACTATTTTGGTTTGATCAAGAAAACCAGATACAGAGCAGGGCCAAGACTCCGGAAACAGAACTTACAAGAAAATAGACAACAATTTTAGAAGAAAATGAGAGCTGATTGTTTGGGTATCCCAAAACTTCCTTTCCACAAATATTAAGAGCAAATGAGAGCACTACAAAAGAAAAGGTTATCCTGTCGTATGTGCAGGTACACAAAACAACCTTCTGTGCACACTTTTCAGAAGACAACATAACCGTAATGCATGTATAACAAGAGCTAAGGAATGAATATTACCGGGGCAGAGGTGCAATATTCACCCTGTCTGATCATCTCTCCTGCACTACCTTCCTTTTAGAGTTTCTCAACTATATAAAAACTTACCTACCTTCCTTGTTGCTTTATATAGATTTGAATTATTTATTCTAGATTTTACTTCTATGAGATGATTCAGAGTTTGACATCAATATTGAGCAAGGAAATGGTTAGCAATTTTCTCAAATCTGGATGTTGTAGGTGAAGAAACTAAAACTCAGGTAGGACCTGACTAACCACGGGGCAGCTGGCCTGCAAGACTAACCACGGGGCAGCTGGCCTGCAAGAGATGGAGACCAAAATCAAACAGAGTGGTTTGGACGGTTTTTGGTTTGTTTGTTTCCACTGTTTTCTTTGGAGAGAGACATGCTGCTGGCCTGCCTTTCCCCCCCCCCCCGCCTTTTTCCATTGTCTAATGATTATAAAGTAACAGAAAACCAGACACACCATCTACATAGGTATACACCTGCTACATGTAAGCGCTGAAGTTCTGAAGAGAGACAACGTTGTGTTAGAAAAAGAAAAACATTTCAATGGGGCTTTTAAGGGAAGCACTGATAGAATTCTATTCCCTTGACACCTATTATTCTGCTTCCTACTTATTAAACATACCATTTTAAAAAGTGAAATCCACTTTTGGAAACTATAAACAGACTTCTTGGCCTCTAAACACATCAAAGATTCACTGTCTATGACTGGTATTCTCCTAAAATATAAATTTTCTTTTATTGTTGTGGAAGTTGTGCTATAACAACAAAAACACTGACAAAGGAAAGGAAGGAAACGCAGGCTAAAGCAAGGCAAAAGCAAATATCAGAGGCTGTCTTGGATAGGCACATTACAGCAGCTGAGTTTTCTCTAACACAATCCACCTTTAAAGGAAAAAAGCTATACTTAACAATTGTCACAGCCAATGCATTTTTAAACGGTGTTGGCACTGAACAAAAGAAACACCTCAGAGAGATCAAGGCTCAGCTTGATACTAATTCAGTCTCTGCTTTCAGCACAAACTCTAATACCACCTACACTCATATTCAAAAGGAAAAGGCAATTTTGTTCAGGACTCAAAGAAAATACAAGGTTTTTGTGTATGGGTGTTTTTAAAGTATGCTCACTAAAACTTCAGCTATGAAAAGCAATAGCGTGCAACATATGGTCTTTTGAAATCTATTAAAATCAACCCAGCAGTGTCTCTGTTTGTAAGTAGAAGACATGTTAGCCAAAGATGAAGCATATGGAACAGTTCACCAGAGAAGAGCCACAAGTAGATAATGCTGGGCTGTTCCAGTAGACTAAACACTTTTCCTTAACCCCCTGATTTCTCCCTTCATCTGTTTTTCAACTGCCCGGACCTCTTTCATCCCAGGTCTTTCATCAAGTCCCGCCCAAGATTTAAAGGCTTAACTCTGACTTTCACTCTTTGAGAAGGCTGATCACACCAGAGAGTGAAAATATTTTCACTGAACTTCTTGAGCTCAGAGTTGATGGTGAGAGATTATACACATTAAAATTCGGAAATGGGGTAGAGATTCGTTATCTCCCATAGAACAGAAAATGAAGGTCTGTTTCTTTGGCTCAGCTTTAAATTTTTTATGAAATGCTAAAAGACCCTCAACTCAACACCTCTATGAGAAGACTAGGTCACACCAAAACTTACAATCCTCTCATGACCTTGCTTCTGGAAATTTATCTCTCCTGACCTTTCAGCAGCAGGTCATGCTATGAGCTATACAAGATATCTCTCCCTGGAATACTATACATATCTAAGACAGTCATATTTATATATAACACCAACTTTGACACAGAGACTCTCAAATATGTTGTAAAGCTCCCTCTTCACCTATTATGGAAGGCAGACACTACTTTTGTTTTTGTATTGGACCCTATAATGCTCTTGCTTGTAAGTTTCTGTGTGCCTTTTACTCTTTTCTTATATCATTTCCCTCAAGAAAAATTCACATTTACTAGGAGCATGTGCCTTCTCAGACACTTAAGTACAGTGACAGGTAAAAGAAAAAAAAATCCCTAACAGGATCCTGAGGACCCTATATTGATAGACTCGCTCGCTAGCTTACTATGAATACACTTGAGTTCTGCAGTTGCCAATGAAAACACGTGCTGAGAATGTATGATGGTAGTCTACATAAAAGCACAACCCATACTAAGGTCTATAGATTTCTAAGAGGATTTGAATCGTAAGATGTGATCTAAAGACATTAAAGGCATATTTGTTGATGGTAGGGATCACATAGGGCAATGGTAAATTCTCTGGGTATAGGTTAGGGCACGTATATTATGGGAGAGAACAAAAGAAATTAAAAAAAAATAAAAGGCAGTGTTGCTAATGAGCATAAAATTAATCAAAGCAAAATGAAGGTAAAGAGGGCCAGAACTTGAAGGTCAGTAGTGGTCAAAATGAAAATGGCAACTGTAGGCTCATATATTTGCATGCTTAGTCCCCAGTTGATGAACTATTTGGAAAATTAGAAGATGTGGCCTTGTTGGAGCCTTGGTCGTGATGCCTTCTCCAACCAATAGAACATTAATTAAGACAATATCATATTAGGACATGGTAGAGATAATCTGACCTTCAGCCAAGAAGCAACAGTAAGTTATTAGAGTTGCAAGCAACAAAAGTCCCTTAATTTGATTGATGCATTGAAGTTTCTAGACCATTGTAAAAGGAATGAATCCAAAGTGGCAGATAAAATACATTTTTTTCAGAAGTGGACTGATGTCAATTAAAATCCAATTTACCTCCTGTTCAACTGCTAATTTGCAACAGTGAACCATAACTGAAAAGAAATTACAATTATTCTGAATTATCATTTTTCAAATTTAGAAACACACATCTCAGAAGACTAGTTGGCACAGTTCAGAGGAGCCACCAGGATTCACTCATCAATTTAATACTGCTTATGATCCATTCCTTCTCCTCAACGTTACTGCACACCTTCCCTGTTCTTATTCTTAGTGTTAGTCCTACAATTTATCTTCACTAGAGACAGTAAGAACCAAAACAAAATTACCATTTCTTTCAGCCAAATCTACTAAATTACCTCTTCCTACTTTTATAAAGCAAGAAGTATATAGATTGCCTTAGGGAAAGTTCAAGTTAGTCAAATACATATTGGATCAAATCTCTTTGAGGGTAGTTTGATTTCATAACAGTAAATTTTTGTCTCTCTAGCAGTACAAATCTTGCCCTCTATACCTCATTCTGGTTATCCACATCACTTCCAGAAGTATATAAATGAGTGCAGTTCTTACAATATATGTATCCTAATGATTTAGTTAGTTGTCCTGTCCCTAATCCATTCTAATAGTAACACATATTTTTAACTTCATTTAAAATAAATATTTAAAATATGCACTGTTGTGTTCTGGCAAATATTCAAGAGACATGTCTAAAAACACCAACTTATACACTCTGAAAACATGTGTATAAAATATTTCAAGTTGACTAAATCATTACCAAAGTGTATTTCTCACTGAAATTTGAACATTGAGTCTGTTTGAATATTTGGTGCTTAGTCTCTTTCCAAGATGGTATCTCTCTGCTATGCAGGCATGAAGTAAGTCTTAAAAGGGGAAAATTTAACTCCCTGCAGCTCTTACAACAGGCCTACCAATTGTAGTGATCACGTTTGCAATTAAGTCCCAGCATATAAATTATAGGGAAGGCTTCATGTAACTGTGATAACATGTGTTAATTTCTGTGGAATAAATGCCCCACTGTGAATGATGGGAAGTGGTCCGACTTGATTTCATTAGATAAATAATTGAGAAGAAAAGCTCCCCAACTTAGGTTTAACTGAGATGAACTCTAGCATCTCTCAGGATGTCTATCTGGTTTTTAAATTATGGTCTCATGAAACTACTTCAAGGTGACTTTTATTTCAAGCATTCTATAAAAACCAAACCTTCTGAAGTTACTAGCTCAACCTTCATTTTACCTGCTTTCTTAAAAGCATCTATTACAACTAGTCAACTGTGTTTTGAAGCATCTTCCTGTGATGTGTAAATGAAATTATCTTCACTCTCTTCTAGTCTAGTGGCAAGTGCTTTTTAGTTGCCATTGCTGAATATAACATGTAGGAATGTCTTAGTTCAGTTCTCCAGTGTAGTTCTTCTTTAACTATGAACTCTTTAAGATGAGAGACAGGGTCACTTCTTAGGGTAAGTTTAGTGTTAGTGTAATTACTAAAACATATTTTTTTCTCAAAATGTATATCAGAAATTACTGAAATTAAAATGGAGGGAAGAGGACCATTAGATATTCAGCAATATTGTACAAAATATCATATCATTCAGTAATTTTCTGAAATCCCTTTAGAGAATATGTTGAATTTGTTGGACATACATACAAATTGAAAAATCATGTATAACTATAAAAAATGAAAAGTTTTGAATTACTTTAATTAGCAAATTAAATTTCTAGGATTACAACTACTTTGTAAACCAAAGGGATATTGTATTTAACTGTGTCCAGAACTAAGTCAAATGATGTAGCTCATGGAAAACCACATTATAAGTCCTATGAACTGCAGTTTTTCTCCTTAATCTCAAAAGTTTTGTTTATGTTCAGGTTTCTCCAGGAAGAAGGTCCTAATAGGATATCCAATACCAAGGAGTCACCTTAAATGTACATAATCGAGTAACAGCACTAAATGAAATCCCAGGATATATGTATATGTGTGTACATACCTATAAACACATCTACACTATATGTGTAAACATAAAACCATGTATATGTAAAAGCACATATACACACACATCTCTACCTGCACAAATACATGTACATAATAAAAACAAACATTAATGATAATAGTGGAAGACAATGTCACAAATTTGATAGAGGCAGGAAAGACCCAGGAAAAGATGGAAAGGGAGATTTTAGGGTGGAAATTGGGTAAATACAATATTTATGCCTGAAATTTTTAAATAAAAAAGTCAATAAACAAAAACAAAGTAAATACTAAAAAAGAAAGAAAGAGAATTATATTAAAGCAGAAGAGCAAGCTGGCTCAGCATGTAAAAGAGCCTGTTCCGATCAAGCCTGATAACCTGAGCAATTAACATTGTAGAAAAAGAAAACTGACTCCTGCAAGTTAGCCTCTGACCCCTTCACATACTCTCCAATGCACACGTGTTAACACACACTTACATATAAAGTAGACCAGAAAATAAATAATAAATAAATGTAGAATATAAATGATGAAGTTACACGAAAGCATGTCCTGGATATGAAGGAAATGGGTCAGGAAGTAGGAGGATACCACACGTGATTAGACCATGGCTCACTGAGTCATTGAAACACACTGCTAAATACTACTGCTCAGAAAGCAAGATTCCTATTAAGGTACTCCTGCTCACCAGCAATGTATCCAGTAGCCTAAGAACTCAGGCAGAGATGGAAAAACAACTGGCACAATTTCAATTCTGTATAAAGTCCTCTTGTTTAACTAACACATCTTATAAGGCTAAAGCTGCCATACACGGTGATTCTTTTTTTTTTTTTTTTTCCCTGATGGATCCTGGCAAGCTCAGTTGGCAACTACTGTAGAGTCTGATGGACACAAATGAAACTGAGGATGATTGAATTAATCAACCATATGGCAGGATATAACCACTATAAAAGAACCACAGAAATTACGGTATAAGTCCATTCCCCCAAAGAGTTTTATCATTTTCCTAAAAAGGTCAGGATTCTCAAACTTGTTTTCCTTCCTTCCTTGTAAATCTGAACACCACAAGGTAGAACCTATTAGGGCCTAAGTAAAAATCCTTCTGACAGACTTGAAAACCATACCTTTGACATGTCTGTAATACTAACATCTCATCGTCCTATAGCCTAGAGTAGATGGTTGATACATGTTTATTAGCCACAATAACCAATTGTTTTAAAAAATATGTTCTACTAGTGGCTATCCAAGGAATTCAAAGGTCATAGCAACAGCAATCATAGACAATATTCTCTGTGGCAATATTTTCTGGAAGTAGCAGATAATGAATTTTATTTTAAACTTAGATTAATTTTTTTCTTTACAAGCACATGAATTAAATGGACACCTGACACCCAGGAAAAAATAATTAAGATGTCCAAATAATTCACTCTCCAATTTATTTTAGCTATTCCCTTTGCATTGAGATTCACTGGTGGCATTCAGGCTTACTTGTAATTTTGCAGTAACTAAAAAGCCCATCCTTCCTTAAAGATCTATTAGCAGTTAATGGCTACTAGGGGAGGTAATATCACTTTCTTCAGTAGTGAGCCCACTGATGAGTAGGTCATGCTCTAATAAGCCTCTACCATGCTCATACAATCAACTGGAATTAGATTCATTGAGCCACACACAAAAAGAAGACTTTAATGTAGGCAGATAACTTTTCAGAAAGAAATGTTTGCATGGGAGAGATGGGGATGAAAGAGAGCAATAATGTGAAACAACCACAATTCATTATATGCAATGTATGAAACTTAAAAAGAAATATTAGTGAATAAGAACATTGTTGATGATACCACAATTCTATAAATTTATTAAAAACCACTTGAATAAAAAGTAAAACAGGAAGTCAAAGTCATTTATACTATATGATATAGTTTCCCTAAATATGTTGTAATTAATATAATTATAAATTAATATAATTTAGTATTATCATGTCTCACAAGGAAATTTCACAACTTATAAGGAAAACTCACCAAACGCAGACGCCAGCAAGATTTTGCTGAAAGGACCCTGATATAGCTGTCTCTTGTGAGGCTATGCCAGTGCTTGGCAAATATAGAAGTGGATGCTCATTGTCATCTATTGGAAGGAACATGGAGCCCCCAATGGAGGAGCTAGAGAGCTGAAGGGATCTGCAACCCTATAGGTGGAACAACAATATTAACTAACCAGTACCCCCAGAGCTCGTGTCTCTAGCTGCATATGTAGCAGAAGGCCCCTTGGAAACAGAGGCCCCTTGGTCTAGCAAACTTTATATGCCCCAGGACAGGGGAACAAAGGGCCAAGAAGTGAGAGTGGGTGGGTAGGGAAGAAGGGTGGGGGACATTCAGGATAGCATCTTCCATGCTCATGGATTGAAATGTAAATGAAGAAAATATCTAATAAAAAATTGAAAAAAGTATTTAACATATACAATACATATCAAATCATCATCTTTTCATGAAAAAACAGCTGGATGGTACCTGAAATATGTATGCTTTATAGAATGCCATAGACATACAGAGATATAATAATCATGTATTTTGTGAATATCTTTGATTAAAGTTGCATTTAATATTTCTTACACTGTGTTTAGTTTGGATTAATGCTATCAAACCAAATCCACAGTGTTTTTTCTTAATTTTCAGTTTAGATTCTATCAGTTAACTATATCTTATTATTACTGCATATTATAATGGGTAATACAAAAATGTAACCAAGGATCAATAAAAATCCATTATGTGACACATATAATAGCTTCTCTATTTTATGTCTATCTATGATTACCTATTCATTGGTTGTTGAATATTTTCATAGCAAAATTGGGACAATGCATATATAACTCTTAGTAGTGAAATTTAAAAAATCTTTAAAATAATCTGTAATTTAAACTACAAAACATACAAAGTATGTGCAAATAGTGAAATTATTCTACAATAATCATATCTAGCATAGATAATTTAGACAGAAATATAGTTAAGGTAATATTCTTAATCACATCTTGGAAATAAAAAATGATTTTAGAAGAGAAATAAAATTCTAATGCAAATCTTTTGACTATCTTTACTATCATCATTGTAAGAGGGAGCAAATACATATATTGCATAGTCCTCTACATTTAACGTGTCACTCATGCATTCAAGACTTGCAATTCTTAATGAAAATGCCAACAAGAATGAAACTAGGTGAGTCTCCAGGACTATGTAGCCGTTTCATTTACATCTTTGTACACTGTATATTGTAGGTTAGTCTTGAAAGAATCCGTATGGAACAAACCTAATCTTTTCTTTTTTATTTTCTTTTATTAGATATTTTCTTTATTTACATTTCAAAGGTTATCGCCTTTCCTGGTTTCCCCTTTTGGAATACCCTTATCCCATCACCCCTGCCCTGCTTCTATGAGGGTGCTCCTCCACTCACCCACCCACTCCTGCCTCCCCGAACTGGCATTCCCCTACACTGGGGCATCGAGCCTTCACAAGACCAAGGGCCTCTCCTAGTGATGCCCAAAAAGGCCATCCTCTGCTACATATGCGCCTAGAGCCATGGGTTGCTCCATGTGTACTCTTTGGTTGGTGGTATATTCTCTGGGAATTCTTGGGGTCTAGTTGGTTAATATTGTTGTTCTTCCTATGGGGTTGAAAATCCCTTCAGTTCCAATAGTCATTTCTCTAACTCCTGCATTGAGGTCCCCATACTCCGTCCAATGGTTGGCTACGAGCATCCGCCTCTGTGTTTGTCAGGCTCTAGAAGAGTCTCTCAGGAGACAGCTATATCAGGCTCCTATCAGGAAGCACTGTTCACTGCCCATGGAAAAGCATACTTCACTAAAACAAAATCACAGTTAAAAATCCAAAACGGGGCTGGATCGCTTATTATGTAAAAGTGATTGGATCTCAAACTACCTCTATCCTCAGCTATTGTGGAAGGTAAGAACTTACTCTCAAAAGTAGCCTTCTGACCGCGACATGCACACTATGGAATATATGCAAATACTGACACACACACACACACACACACACACACACACACACACACACACACACACAGGTGACTGCACATACAAAAGAATAAACAATATCACTTTTTTAAAAAGCTTCCAATGTTCACATTCTTATTAAGTTCTTCTTTGGCACTTCTAGAAATAGAACTCTGCTCATAATTTTAATTTTGGAAAAAACTCAATGATTTCTGATCTCATGGGAATGTTCTCATTTTTCTTTCAATAATTGTAACTCTGTTGTTTCCTGGAAGCTAAATCTCCTCTTGAAATATTATGTCAGTGAATGACACAATTATTTAGGGCTCTTCTACATGCATGTTTACATCTATGATGTGAACATTTTCATTATTTTAGACAGAACTTAATTCTCTGAATGGAATGATCTTGCATCTCTATCAATATTTTAGCACAATTTAAAAAGGGTGCAAAATCGACCTTATCTTACTGCTCCAAGGGGAGGTAATTAAAATAAATATTGAAGTAGTTAATTTTTAATGAGCTACTTGTGATCAAAAATGACTCTGAGGAACAACATCATACACAATAGCTAGTTACAAACTATCATAAAGCTTTTCCCCTTATGAATTAAATTATATTTTTGTTCTTTTTCTTTATATACAGAATTCTATCAATTACAATTCATTGCTGAATTTAATTTCTGCTGTATTAAAATTCTTACTGGAAAAGAATAGCCCCCATTCTTTTTTCCCAGACAGTGTCAAAACAAATTCAGTTTTTCAACTCTTTCTGCTATCTCATAAGAAGTAACCTTTTCATGATACATGAATATCTATCTACAGATGGACTGCTGTGATGTCTTTTTAGTGCAATGCATAACCATCATCTAATTAAGATTAAATTTTGTGACTCCAAGAAGGTTATTACTTCTCCATCTTTTTAAATCAATCTTTGTAAACTGATTTGGGATTTTTTTCCCCATTATGTTGAACATAGCATATATTTCCCATTTTTTCAAATTTCAACTTCCATGTTCATTGCCTTTAAATATTTGCATCATGCAATTTACTAACCTCCTTATATCAATAACCTTACTATACATTCCTGAATATTCTGTTATCCAGAATCCTATCTTTCCATTATTTTAAATGTATTTTCTTCCTTCTAGTACTAATTTCTTAACTTTTGTTCAAGGTGATTTTTTTCCAGGTTTAATACATAAGCCTCTGATTGCTTCCCTTCTGTTTCTAAGAATATACAAGTCTTCATTTGCTAACAATAGATTGAAATAACAGCTCACTGATGCTATGTTCACTAGAGAGGTTCACTTCCTTCAAAAGTTCACCAAAGTCTCCAGAATAGTGTGATTTCACCCAACCTTTTCCTAAGGTGAATCCAAAAAATTCTTACAGGAACAAATTATTTTCTTTGATTTGGTTGACATTGTTTTCTTTCGTTTTCATTCATTAGGTGTCTTGGTTTTTGTTCATTGGATTCCTGAATATGATTATTCATTACTTTCACTGATTTGAGATAGATTTCCTTGTTAATTTTACACTTTTTCTTACCCACATTTGCTCAATATCTAAATTTGAAAAATTCTATCTTCTCCATGGACTTTCTTAGTTTAACTCTAGACTAGCCTGAGTCTACTCTAAAGAAGATTCTTGCTAATTATTTAATTGTAAATGTATTTTAAAGTGTTTGTGTTTTTTCTTATACTTTCATTCTTTTCTTTTGACAGCACTCTAAAGAACCAACATGCCAATATTAACTAAGTGTGCATCTCTTACCCATTGTGTTGGATCCAGAGACTATAATAATAAATCATACTTAATGTATTTGTTTATTAAATAGATGTCTAAAGTAACACCAAAAGGCCTGATATTAAAAGTAACTTGTATTCTAAAAATGTTTTTGTGTTATAGATATACATCAAGGTTATTCAAACTTGAGAGTAGTTTGTTCTCAATCCAAAGTGGTTATTTAAACCTTAACATGGCATGTATGTATGTGTGTGTTTGAAAACCAGTTATGAAATGTGTGTGGAATTCAGAGGACAGTTTGAGAAAGTTGATTCTTTCCTTCCTGAATGTAGTTTCTGGGTCTCAAACTTGGGTCCCCAAGCTTGACAGCAAGCACTTCATCTTTTTTAACTTTCTTACTCACTTAAATGTGGATTACTTTGAAACTCAATCCCTCCATGAACTTTAGAGTCATGCTTCTAGAAATAGATTTAAGCATTCCTACTTTCTACCAATACAACTGACATTAAGAAGCATATGATATAAACCTCATAAAGAATAACTACAGGTACTCATATTATTCTGATTTCATAAATATTATAAGAAAACTTAGGCAATAAAACTAAATAAACAAAGAAAAACTAATTTCTGAACATATATAGGTATATATTTATATATCTATATACACATAGATAGATAGATAGATAGATAGATAGATAGATAGATCTTTCCATACAAATTAGTAGTTAATTGTGTTGATAGATTTTGGTTATACTACATTCTTTTCAAAGAATTTAAAGCTATTAAGTGGTACATACCTGTCCAGTCTCCTACTACTTTAAAGTGGACACCAAATGTTGCTTTGGTTTCAGTAGGACACTGAAAAAAAAAATAGTAGTATCAATTCAGATTAATTGTTATATGTTAGAAGAATATGATGCAATTAAAACCTTTATTCTTATTGCAATAAAATCTTAATTCTTGTATTGCAAGCCCCCCAAATCAACAACTAATGAGAAAGAACAGGGTGTAAATGTATAAAGCAATGCCATTTGATTATTAGGGCAGTTGAGTTTCTCTAAAGGCCCATAAATACACATATAATTCAGGAAAATATACAAATAAAAGTTAATAGAGTATTGTAGGTAACTATAAAACCTGTGAAGATATCTGTTGAGGACTTTCTGGCCTGCATCTGTCAGGCCTGCAGGTACCAGGGACAGCTCCGAGGGGCACACCCAGTAGTAGTGAGTTTCACCCTGCCTCCTAATCTCCATTTTCTGTCCCACTGTTCTGTTGGCCCACAGTCCACCTGCCTCAGGGCAAGGCCATTTGGGAGGTGAAATCCTGGGAGTTTGACTGTGCTTATTTCACACAGCCTCCTGGTGGGTGCTGGGCTTCAGGGAAGCACCAAGACACTGCCCAGGGATGGGAAAGCACAGTCTAAGATGTGGGAAAGCTTGAGGAGTTTAGGGAGTCCTGGATTCTCAGACTCTTGGCATCCAGGTGCTGCTGAGAGTTGTGAAAGAGCAGAGAATGAAGTCAGGAATAAAGTCTAGAGATTAGCATCTAGGCTAGGCTCGGGGAACGAAGAGCTTGGCTTATTTTAGCTGTGATTGTCCTTAGTTTGGTGGTGGTTGTATGAGAACATAGAGAGGCCTTCTACCAGAGAATTGAGTTGCAGTTCTGTCAGTGAAGACCTTCTACATGTTCCCCATGGTGGTGGTAGATGAAACTGTCTATGGTTCTAAACTGTTTATTGATTATTTATGGTGGAAAATGGATGCATAGTTAACCTCTCAGGAGACTCAAGATTAAATACCTTTTGCAGGGAGGAAGGTCTGGGAAGGGATCCTTATTGGCTAAGGGTCCCAGGGACTCTAGGTACCTCATTAGCATGGAGACCTCTGTCCTGGGCCTTTGTGACCACTGGTCATGTTTCTTATGTGCAGCATGTGGCATGGATTTCAGGCCAGGAATCTGGCAGGGAGCAGGGAGTAGCCTAAGTCTCAGGTGTTTGCCCACCAGCATGTCCTCAGTGTCTCAGACCTGTACTACCTTACCAAGTTCTTGGCTTGCTGTCCCACAGTAATCTGCCTGCATTCCTACATACCTACCAGTAAGGACAACCAATTAGGACCCCTACCCCAGACTCCTTGCTTTCCAGGTCCCCTTCAGGGTAGCAAACTGCCCTGTAAACCTGTACTTCATTTTCTTACCACAACTCTGCCTAATTTCCTGGAGGCTCATTGGCACTAGGAACAACAAGATGGCTAAAGGAAACAGTCAACAAGAGCCAAGGCAATTTTGAACAACCAGAGGCCAACTATCCTATGACAAGCAGTCCTGGATAGCCTAACAGAGCTGAAGCAAAAGAAAATGACATTAATCTAATGTTATGAAGATGATAGAGGCCTTTAAAAAGAAAATGAATTAACCTCTTATAACGATATAGGAAATCAAACAGGTGAAGGAAATGAATAAAAATGTTCAAGACCTGAAAATAGAAATAGAAGTAATAAAGAAAACCTAAGCTGAGAGAATACGCTGAATGAAAAACCTAGGAAGGAGAACAGGAATTATAGACACAAGCATCATCAACAGAATACAAAAGATGAAAGAGACCATCTCAGACTCAGGCTTAGAAGATAGGATAGAAGAAATTGATACATCAGTCAAAGAAAATGTTATATCTAAAATGTTCCTGACCCAAAATATCTGGGAAATCTGAGGCACTATGCAAATACCATACCTAAGAGTAAGAGGAATAATAGAAGAAGATTCTCAGCTCAAATGCCCAGAAAATATTTTCAACAAAATCATAGAAAAAAATTTCCCAAATCTAAAGAAAGTGATGGTTATACATATTCAAAAAGCATATAGCATAGAAAATAGATTGGACCAGAAAAGAAAATTCTCCTACCACACAATATTCAGACCATTAAGTTTACAGAACAAAGAAAGAATATTAAAACTGTGAGAGGAAAAGGCCAAGTAACATATAAAGGTAGACCTATCAGAATTACACATACCTTCTCAAAAGAAATTATAAAAGACAGAAGAGCTTGGGCAGATGTCTCACATACTCTATTAAAACTCAGATTTCTATACCCAGCCAAACTTCCCATCACCATAGATGGAGAAAACAAGATATTCAAAGAAATACCAAATTTAAACAATATCTATCCACAAATCGAACCCTACAGAAGATAATAGAAGGAAAACTCAGCAACAAAGATAAATATCACCTCAGAGTAGGTGGGTGGAAAAAGATTTTCAAGCAAACAGACACAAATAAGGTGAAGGAGCTGTTCTAACTTCTAATTTCTAAATAGACATTCAAGCAAAATTAATAAAAAAGATGGAGAAGTACAATTCATACTCATAAAAGGAAAAAAATACCAAGATGGCATCTCAATTCTTAATACCTATGCCTCAAGTACAAAAGTACACACATTTATAAAAGAAACATTACTAAAGCTTAAATCACAAATGGAACCTCAGACATTAAGAGTGGGGGACTTTAACACGCCACTCTTACCAATGGACAGGTCATTCAGACAGAAGCTAAACAGAGAAATAATGAAATTAACAGATGTTAAGAATTAAATGGACCTAACAGATATCAACAGAACATTTCACCCAAACACAAAAGAATATACCTTCTTCTCAGTACCTCAGGAAACCTTGTTCAAAATTAACCATATAACTAGTGAGAAAGCAAGTTTCAATAGATACAAGAAAACTGAAAGAACCCCATGTATTTTATCAGTCCACTATGGATTAAAGATGGACTTCAACAAGAGAAACAACAGACAGCCCACAAAGAAGTGAAACATGACCAACTCCCTACTGAATGACTTTCGGGTAAAGGCAGAATTAAAGAAAAAATTAAAGGCTTCCTAGAGTTCAGTGCAGATGAATGCATAGCAAACCCAAATTTATGGAACATAATGAAAGCAATGCTAGAAAAAAAGTTCATAGCACTGAGAACCTCCATAAAGAAATTGGAGAGATCTTCATACTAACAATTTAACAGTATACCTGAAAGGTCTAGAACAAAAAGAAGCAAATATCAAAACAGAAAATAATAAAACTGAGTGCTGAAATCAATGACATAGAAACAAAGAGAACAACACAAAGAATCAACAAAACCAAGAGTTAATTCTTTAAGGAAATCAACAGAGAATAGAGAAATCCTCTGTAAAACTAACTAAAAGGTATAAAGACAGTATCCAAATTAATAAAATCAGAAATGAAAAGAGGGCCATAACAACAGACTCTGAGGAAATCCACAGCTTCATCAGGGTTAACTTAAAAACCTCTATCCCACCAAATTGAAAAATGTAAATGAAATGGACAATTTTCTTGATAGATACCAACTAGCAATGTTAAGTCAAGATCAAGTAAACAATTTAAATAGATCAATAACCTCTAAGGAAATAGAAGCAGTTATTAACAGTCTTTGGCCTTTCAAAGAAGAGCTAACATAAACACTGCTCAAACTATTCCATAAAACAGAAACAGCAGAGACATTGCCAAACTTATTCTATGAGGCCTCAGTCACCTTTATATCCAAATCACAAAAGTCTCAACAAGGAGAATTTTAGACCAACTATCTGAATATTGATGCAAAAATACTCAACAAAATACTCACAAGCCAAATTAAGAATGCATCAAAAACATCATCTACCATGATCAAGTAGGCTTTAGCCTATGAAAGCTGGGATGGTCCAAAATATGAAAGTCCATCAATATAATACACCATATAAACAAATGGAGAGAAACAACCCATATGATCGTATCACTAGATGCTATAAAAGTATCGTTCATATTTATTTGATAGGCATTCAATTTTAAGCATGAATAATTTACTGTTTATATATCAGTGAGACAAAATATTAAAGTATAACTACTTAGAAATATGATTTTACTATATATGTACATATTAACCATCAAAAATATAAGAAATAATATATTTTGTTTTTAAAACAAGAGACTTGAAATAAACAAAATAATTGAAATTTATATCTATGTTCATTATCAAAAGTTATGTGTAACCTAATTTCTTAAGTCAGAAAAATGATTTCAGATCACAAATTGATCAAAAGGATGTTCTCAAATCATTTTGTGATCTGTCTCTGTGATCCTTTTTTATTTTCTAGCTCCAATCTCTCAATTTTTTTTACTGTCTTCTAGCCAGTTCATTCTAAATTTAATTTAGCTGAAATTGTTATTACCTTACTTCTCAAATTATATTCTTTTGATTCTCATATATTGGTACATGGAACCAAATTCTTTCCAGAATAGGGACCAAATATCACAATAATATCACACATTAGTCCTGCTGACAAGTTCAATCAACTTTCAAGCCCTTTCAAATAAGTTTCCAAAGGAACTGTCTGATCATAGCAATCTCATATTGTTTGTGCTATGTGGAAAAGCACGTACTTATTGATTGAAGTCTTCATTTCAAGCTAGTGATGCTACTGAAATAATTGAGTAAGGACAGCAGTAACTGAATCAATTGGTTAATTCACTGATAACTGTACAGCTGCATGAGTTACAGGCATAGAGGCCAAGACAAAGAATTTAGAGCATGTGAGACCTAATACTAAAGGCTACACTCTGTGCTCACATCTCCTTTTATACATTCTATGACCTCTGGTATTATGAGCCAAAATAAACTCTTTGCTTAAGTTAGCTTCTTTGGTATCCTGTCACAGTGATGAAACACTGACTCAATAGCATGCACATTCTTTCTTTCTTACAGTCAAAGGTCAAAATTAGTTGTTCCATCTCTATTCTGTACGATTTAATTTCATCTGTTTAAATTCAATTAAACAAACTGTCAACATTTAATACACCCCTAAAACCAATTCACTTATAGTCTGGTCATTCATAACAAGTTCTCTTCCATTTGGCTGTTAACTCTTGGCAACTCTTTGAGACTTATCTCAAAGCCTGCATTTCATAAGAGCCTGAATTTCTTTGTCAATAAAATTCTTCAGTTCTCTGAACCTAAAAGATTTGTGTAGCTTTTGTATTCCCATTTCATTTTACAGTCTGTGATATTTTATATACCTTGTCCATATGAATATGTTTAAAATGTTTAGAAAGTAAGATGTAGTTCAAAAATATTGTTACATATTCTAGAAAATCTATATTATACATACAAGATAGAAGGTGGAAAAAACACTAGTTGAATGAAGTTATCACTTGAATAAAATATTAAAGAATGAGCCTGAGAGAAAAATATGAACATCAAATGTATGTCTTTCTTCCATGACTTCTTAATCTTCAAAACACAAATTTATTGGGGTTTCAAAATATTCTAGATACAGTGATAGGAGAACATATAATTTTACAAATGAGGAATATTCAAAAAGCATGAGAAAGGACAGTGAGTTAAGAGCACAGAATCCCTCACATAAATGCAACATGGTGAGCTAAATATTTTTATACATATAAAATGTTACGGTCTACTTGAACATAGATAGAATAAACTAGTGCATATCTGTATATTTGAATATTTTTATACTCATTATTAAACAGTTTTGTTCCTTATACTAACAAATAAGACCTGGAGAGATGGTCTAGTATTTAAAAACCCTTCCCGCTCATTCAGATGGTGTAGATTCGTTCCCTGTATCTACATGGTAACTCACAACCATCTGTAACTCCATTTCTATGGAATCTGATGCACCCTTCTGATCTTTATGGGCACCAAGCACTCCTCATGTAGGCAAAACACTCAAACATCTAAAATAAAATAAGTAATTTTTTAAAAGTAAAATGAAAACAAACACTAAAATGACCAGCTTAAGGTTACAAAAAATATACAAATGTTAATGCTGAAAAAAAAAAAAAAACACAGCACTCGGGGGAAACTATACCAATGCCTGGCAAACATGGAGGTGGAAGCTCACAGTCAGCTATTAGATGGAACACAGGGTTCCCAATGAAGGAGCTAGAGAAAGTACCCAAGGACCTGAAGGGGTCTTTAACCTTATAGGTGGAAGAATAACCATGAACTAACTAGTACCCCCTGAGCTCATGTCTCTAGCTGCATATATAGAAGAGGATGGCCTAGTTGGCCATCATTGGGAAGAGAGGCCCCTTGGTCATGCAGACTTTATATGCCCCAATACAGGGGAATGCCAGGGCCAAAAAGTGGGAGCGGGTGGGTAGGGGAGCAGGGCCGGGGGAGGGGAGGGTATAGGGAACTTTCTGGATAACACTTGAAATGTAAATGAAGAAAATATCTAATAAAAGTTGGAAAAAAAACACAGCAAGTAATATGTACAATTGGAAAATATTTGCTATGGACCTCGGACCAGCCAGAACATGCTCATGTAAATAAGTAAAATAATTAACTTAAAAAATATTTGATAAATTTTTAAAAGGCAGAATGTAGTGAGATGGTGGAAATGAATAGGGAAATATTTGAAACTAAAATTCTCCTGAAGACAGCACCGTGGAAACCAATGCCACTAAAACACGGAAAAACCTCAGCTCTCAGAGTCAGGAAGATCAGATCTGGAGTTCAAAAATGTCTATCTATATTTCTATATGAGTTTCTCTCTCCCAAGATTTACTTTAGTCTGACAAAAAAAAATATGACAAGTACCACTCCAGAAACCCAACTTAAAGCAGAAGCAGAACACATATGTCTTTGGGTCCGGAACTATGGCCCACTGAAAGCCCACTGAAAGCAAAGAGTGGGCTATCACTTATTTATTGGATACAAAAATGAAAGCATGCTGCATGGTATGTCCAAATCATATGATTTAAACTGAGTTTCACAACCTGGATTCTAATACAGTCTTTCCTCATTTAGTTAATAAAAATCTAATTCTTTAGGCCAGAAACTTAGGTATGAAACTTGAATTCTTCACATTTACAATCCAATTGCAGGAGAAAACCAAGTCTTGACCACTAAAACTTCAAAATGGATTTAGGAGCTGACACTTCTTATCATGTCCAGTGTCACCACCATGACCAAAGCCATCATAACTACATTGGATGGGACAGAGATCTAACTGCTCTCCCTGCTTCTGCTAATGTAGTAACCAGAGACACACATGGAAAAGGACAGTGCCTTATATGTCTGGGAAATGCTTCTTGATATGAACTGAGATTTCCGATCTGGAAACACAGGTGGGTCATCAGAGAAATAAAGACAGCTGTAAAGTAACAGAGGGTTAGGCAACTGATAATAGTGCCTTTTGGCATTCAGAGCTCATGGGAATGTAAAGGGAAATAAATGAAACAAGACTGAATCAAAAGTCATCATAAACATGGATGTCCTGGAAACAAAACAAAAATTGTAAAAAGTGTTTCAATAAAACAAACAGCATGAAAAGGTGCTGATTTGTAAAGACCATGAATCAATGGGAAATGCTCAGTGCATTTACCAGTAAGAAGGTATGGTTCATCTTGGAAGTATCTTCATGCTGTGCGCTGCTGTGGCCAAATCCAAGGGTAAGCAACAGAGAAAGAGTGGAAAACCTGATGAGCTGCAGCAGTAGCCAGAAGGGACGAGTCAGGAAAGGAGTGTCTTCATTTTCTCCTTGAAACCAGGAGGTGAAAGAAATATCAAAAACTATTGATGGAATAAATCAAATTAATATTAACCAGTCTATTTGTTCTGAGTATGCTGCTTTATTTAGCTCACATTTATCACAAAGGCTATCATTAGCCTCTGAAGGAAACATTGCTCTTCTCCCGGAAGACAGCCAAAGGACAGGAGTTCGGTGATGTTTAATTCT
>LR749710.1:433044-475014 GCA_902729485.2 Mus minutoides
TCCCCTGTATTGGGGCATATAAAGTCTGCATAACCAAGGGGCCTCTCTTCCCACTGATGGCCAACTAGGCCATCCTCTTCTATATATGCAGCTAGAGACGTGAGCCCAGGGGGTACTAGTTAGTTCATGGTTATTCTTCCACCTATAGGGTTGAAGACCCCTTCAGCTCCTTGGGTACTTCTCTAGAGTACGGCAAGTTTTAAGTGCTAACTGGAAGGGATTAAGACCAGAGATCAAAGTAGTTGACAAAGAATTACTAGTTACATTTAATGACATTAAACTTAATAAAGGACAGCTGTAACATTTTGTCTTGTTTTCAATTTCTTTAAATCTAAAGAAAAAGAAAGAAAGAAAGACTCTCCAAAGTATGACATAAAAACATGACACAGAAAAACAATGGAACAGCAGGCACGCTATGTGAAAAGTGCAGAAAACAAGCAGGAGAACCACTGGGTTCTGACTCATGGAAAAAAATACGGAATTGGGTTATTCATACTTCGAAAGGATGAATCATACAACTGAAACTACAGATGTCAGAAAAGCATGTTTATTTCTGAATAAAAATAACACTAGAAGGACATGGAGGTATGTGCATAGGCTTCAATGAGCAAATACTGAAAAGGAAGACTGCGTTACTTCTTTTTTCATTTTTTTTCTATTTTTGATTAGATATTTTCTTCATTTACATTTCAAGTGCTATCCCATAAGTCCCCTATACCCTCTCCCCATCCTGCTCCCCTACCCACCCACTCCTACTTCTTGGCCCTGGCATTCCCCTGTACTGGGGCATATAAAGTTTGCAAGACCAAGGGGCCTCTCTTCCCAATAATGGCCAATTAGGCCATCTTCTGCTACATATGCAGCTAGAGACACAAGCTCTGGGGGTTCTAATTAGTTCATATTGTTGTTCCACCTATAGGGTGACTGCATTACTTCTATAATTGAGAACTTATGAAAAAGAAGACAAAAACATCTACCACAGCAAAAAATTAAGAGATGCTGAATTTTGTAATAAGTACATCTTATCCTTTCTTAAGTCCCTTTAGAACTCATTTTTAATTTTGTTTTTTTTTAAATTAGAAAACAAACAACATGATATGTGCCCCCACACAAACAAAAAAATCTAAACACTAGATTACATAGAACACAGTTGGGAAATACCGAGTAGCATAGGAACAAAGTGTAAAATTCTATTTGCTTATTAAGTCAATAAATGTCTAAAAGGAAAAATTATCATGAAAATTTGGTTCTAGTTCTAGCTTTTGTCATCAGTTACCCTGTTTAATGACTTCTGTCCCTTCAACAATTTAAATTTTTGGTTCTTCAAATAAAACTTGGACAGGAGGGACTAGAGAGATGGCTCAGCAGTTAAGAGTATTGACTGCTCTTCCAGAGGTCCTGAGTTTAATTCCCAGCAACCACATGGTGGCTCACAACCATCTGGGATGGGATCTGATGCTCTCTTCTGGTATGTCTGAAGACAGCTACAGCATTCTCTCTCTCACTCTCTCTCTCTCTCTCTCTCTCTCTCTCTCTCTATATATATATATATATATATATATATATATATATATATATATATATATAATATCTTAAAAAAAACTTGGACATGAAATGTTGAACCTTAAATATATTAGTAAGTTGAATTTATATGTTTAATTTCAGGTTCTAAAAGGGAATCACTTATCACTTTGCACAACAGTGCTTTGAGATAAAATTTGTGACTGACAAGTTATCCCTCATCTTCCTTCCAGATTTTCTGAAAATTTACAATCAAAACACTGAAATAGGCTCCCAGCAGTGGAGATGGCTGCCTATGACTGGCTTTCTACTGGGACTTTCCTGATACTCACTGGAAATTTCTTCATGTAAATCCAAGTTCTCTTCCCTGGAGACATCTAAAATTCCAAGTCAACTCAACTGGGAGATAAAAAGCTTTGGATCCTTGATATCAAGACAGGACAACTGTGAAATAACACCTCATATGAAGAGCTCTTGTCAGCCATTTTGAGATCTAATCTATTATTCAACAGTACCACTCAAGTTCTGGCTGCCTTCTTGTCTCTCAAGCCTTATGAGATGCTGTCCTGAGTAAAATTCCCAACAATTCGACATAATGCAATCTCCCTCTTGGTCTTAATTTTTGAAGACTTATGCTTTTAATTTTTTCTTTTTATAAAAAACAATATTTATTTTATACATATATGTGCTTTGTCTGTACATAACAGAATAGGGATTTAGATCCCATTACAGATGATTGTGACCAATCATGTGGGAATTGACCTAAAGACCTCTGGAATAGCAGCCAGTGCTCTGAACCACTGACCTATCACTCCAGCCTTCCTCCAGTTTTTTTTTTTTTTTCTTTTTCCATTTATCTAATTATCTTTACAATTTCTTTCATTATTGTGCTATTTTTATGTTATATCTCTTTATTTGGCTTCTCTTTAATAACCTTTTCCGAATCTTCTGTTTTTCCTTTATTTAACCTCATTTCTGCTACATTTTCTTCAATCCCATCTCCTATTCACCCTAAATTATTTGACTTGCATAGCATGCTGTACATAATTTTTGACTTTTTTGTTGTTGTTGTTCTATACATAATAGATTCAACTATAGTTTAGTGAGATCTAATTAACTTTAAGTATGTTTCAACATACTGCTTGATTTGAGTTGCTATTAACAACTTTTTTTTCTTCTTTTCTTTCTGAATGGTACTAGAGATTGAGCTCTCCAGAGTAGAGCTATGCTGTGAAGATGGTTTCTATTACAGAGCATTGTTATATTGGCAGTGGACCAGCGTTCAGTCCCCAGCACCAACATGAGGTGGCTCAAAATCATCTGATCTTTACAGGCTCTTCCACACGTATGTTCATACCCACACAGAGGTTACACACACACACACACACACACACACACACACACACACGTTAATCCTTTTAGACAAAAGAATATGCTGATCATTGAGAAGATGCCCAAAACCAAATGGAAGAGATAGATAAAACAATAGATACATAAATGGCAGCATAAGGACACCAAATGACATAAACAAGGCTGCATACCTCCTATAAAAGGTCATACCATGCACTTTATGAATTCAAAGATGCTACAATGACAAAAATGCAATAATTTACTCATGACAGTGTTTATTGGCCACAAAAAAACAATTGAAATAAACAGAGACAAAAAGAAAGGCAATCAACAGTAGATCTGGACTAGAAGGCCAACAATACGGAATAGTAAGTCAGAAGGGCAGGTGAGAAAATTGTCAAAATATATGAGAAAGTTAACATCATGGCAGAGAAATTCATTAAGATAATTAAATTGGGGAAAAAGTGAAAACAGATTCTGGCAGTGAAATATCAAGTGAATCAAGTTAAAAAACAATGAAAATGCCACAGCAGTCTCAACCAAGTAAAAGAAAGAAAGTGAAGGATGAAGATCAAAGTAAAGAAATTAATGGATTCAAATATCAATAAAGGAATACAATAAATGAAAGGGTCTAATCACAACTTCCCAGAATTCTGAGCTCTATCATGAAACCAAACATAAATATCCATAGGGCTGAGATTAAAACTACAGGCATAGAAAAATCTATGTCAATGAAATTATAGAATAAATGCCCCCAAATCTAGCGCTCCCAAAGGATAGAAACAAGACTAGGTGATTAAGGAGCAAAAACTTCAAAAATATATTTTGGTTTCAATATAACAAATACATAATACTGAGGTATCTCAGTGAAATGTGCTGATCCAAACTTTGTTTTAAAATAAAGCTGATTCAAGGTCATGTGCAGGCTAAAAGCCCTTCAGGTTTATGAATTCTGATTTTCTGTGTGTGTGTTTTTCATTTTGGCTTGAGAAGGAAGCTGTAGAGAAGTGAGACATTTGACCTAAAGATCTCTCTATGTCAGGGGAAAACTCTTGCCATTATTTCTGAGAAAACATAAAAATTTTTAGTAAAGTATAAATTCTAAACTTGAGATAGCTTTTTTTTTTTTTTTTTTTTCTAAAGGCAGTTGATGCTTTCTGGCATGTTATACCCTTTTCTCCATTTGGAACATGTTTGAAAATATTTTTATGAAAAAAAATATTCTCCAAGCTTTGTAGTTAGCATTCAATGCTTTGCTTCATTTCTTATAATCCATGTTCTGCTTAATACTATCTCGATGAAAGAAATTTAAAAATAAATTCTCAAACAGAGATTATGAAGGAAATTTATAATTATTGTAAACAGTAGGTCTGCTCTCCTAAGGTCTATAAAGCTACTTGTATATTTTCTCCCTTTTCACCTTCTACATTTTTCTGATAACAGCTTCGTGTTTATGAATGTATGAAAGCTTAGATATGAAAATATGTCTTAAAACTGTCAGAAGCAAACATGATTTAGATCTAATTTTATTTTTGTTAAGGTTAAATATTTGTTATTCAGGTCCATTTCTGGTACCTGGTAAAACAAGAGGAACTCTAGAGGACTAATGGGTGTGACACAGCAACCTGACTTCTGATAAGAACTGTGACCTAAGGGCTCCTGGGACACACTCCATGTGAGCAGCTGAGCTCTCACTATTCCTTATGACAAATGCTTCCCTTTCACAGCAGTCAAAGCCAATACAGCAGCAGATGAGAGAGTATTCAGGTTAAATCACCATCACACAGACAAAGAAACTATACATCCATACTGTACTGTGCCAGGGCTGCCACCTTTTCATAGATTATTATCTCACTAGATGCTAAATGACTTTTCTTTGATGATTATTAAACAAGATTCACGCATATAGACAGAATACAAAATTTGAAGTAAATAAAGAAAAAGTGTCATTTGTTTCTTCAGAAAACCCTTTTGAATATATGGCCTATGATTCTATTCTAACAAATTGATATAAGCTTGTTGGTTCCTTTATTCTTTATGTATAGAATTATTTAGCTCAACTGTCCATGTTCTGGTGATTTTGAAACAAACTTGAACTGAAAATTAAAATCATAATGGTATTATTCACATACCAGATATTTCTGTACTTTCATGATTATTTTTATGCAGTTCTTGCAGTTTGTTTAACTCCAACAAATATATTATTCAGAAATGACTTAATCATAATATTATACTGAAAGCCAAATGTCCCAAAAGATAAAATAATACACCCATTGGTTGTGAATTTTAAATCTAATACATGTAATCTAAAAGTCACTTCACAAACCCCAACCCCAAACATAAACATTTAAATTACTGGGTTTTCTTTCTGTCTCCCTAATGTGGTAAAATTTACTTTTTGTATATACATCAAGGTTGTGGTAGTTATTCTTCACCAGAAACATGAATGAGAACTAAACATCAGTCCATAATGAAAATAACAAATAAACAGTATTTCCTAACTGTGGAATCTTATATAGGCATTGAAAAGAATGTGGTACATTTAAACAATGAGGGATCACTCAGCTATTAAAAACAATGAATTTATGAAATTCTTAGGCAAATGGATGGAACTAGAAAATACTATCCTGAGTGAGGTAACCCAATCACAAAAGAACACACATGGTATGTACTCACTGATAAGTGCATATTAGCCAAGACACTCAGAATACTCAAGATTCAATTTGCAAATCACATGAAACTCCAGAAGAGGAAGACCAAAGTGTGGATAGTTCGAGCTTTCTTAGAAGGGGGAACAAAATACTCATGGAAGGAGTTACAGACACAAAGTTCAGAGAAGAGACTGAAAGAATGATCATCCAGAGACTGTCCCACTTGTGAATCCATCCCATATACAATCACCAAACCCAGACACTTTTGTGGATGTGAACAAGTGCTTACTGACAGGAGCCTGTTATAGCTGTCTCCAGAGAAGCTCCACCAGAGCCTGACAAATACAGAAGTGGATCCTCACAGCCTACCATTGGACTGAACACATGGTCCTCCATGAAGGAGCTAGAGAAAGGACCCAAGGAGATGAAGGGGTTAGCAGCCTCATAGGAGGAACAATATGAACTGACCAGTACCCCCAGAGTTCCTAGGGACTAAATCACCAACCAAAGAATACACATGGTGAAACTCATTGCTCCAGCTGAATATGTAGCAGAGAATGGCCTAGTAGGTCATCAGTGGGAGGAGAGGACCTTGGTCCTGTGAAAACTCTATGCCCTATTGTAGGGGAATGCCAGGGCCAGAAAGCAGGTGTGAGTAGGTTGGTGACCAGGGGAAGAAAGAGGGGATGGGGGATTTTTCAGAGGGGAAACCACAAAAGGGGACATTTGAAATATAAATAAAGTAAATATCTAATAAAATTTAAAAATTTTTTAAAATTAAGAAAAGAATGAGAAACTATTCATGGTATAGTCTTGAAGGAAGTGATGTAGTGAGAGAACCATTTGATCAAACAAGCAAATCCAAGGAATTTGTATATGCTGAAATAGATAATAAAATAAAATCTGGAATTACCTAATTATGGGGAAGAAGATATGAAAATGAAAAACTAAAAATCCTTCTCTTTTTATCCTATGTTTTTGAATCATGTGAAATATAAGTTGTATAAGATCATACAGGCTTATACACCTCCTGCTCTGGGAGCAGACTGAGATCACATGCTCACTATATACTCAAGTATACAGTCCAATGCCTCACCTATACACACAATGAGATGACCAACTCAAAGTCAGCAGATTAAGCACTCTGAGGCAGGAAGAGGCATATTGGATATTTCTCTAATTTTTGGATGATAGACCTTACCCAGAACATAAAATCATCTATATATGGCAGGAAAGAGTTAAGGAGGAAAGGATGAGGGAAAAGGGAGGTAGATACACAAGGTCAAAACACATGATATGCTGGAATAAAATCCACTTTTTAATCTTTAGTAATTTGCTATATGTATATGATGTAAATGTTAGCACATATTGGGTAAAAATATTTTATTATTATACTAATGCAGGGTTAAGCATAATTTGTGATAGTATACAGGCATCTCTATTATTTGTCTAATTTTATTCATCCAACTTTGTTTTCCTCATGTATAATGTTACCAGCTAAATTGTGCTTCACATTCTCTTACTACTATCTATATTTTTAATGCTTCTACATCATACATAGTATCTTTCCCCCCTTATTCCAACTCTTTAATGAAAACCGGCCATATTTTATTTCCACACATAGTTTATACACAGAATACCACAAAATTCTTCTTTTGTTTATTTTCTCCTTTTAGATACAGAATCCCAAGCCATTCACATTGTCCCTAAACTCACTATGCTGCCATGGATGACTTTGAACATTGGAGTCTCCTGCCTCTACCTCTGGAGTACTTGGATCATAGACATGAAAGAGCACACACAGTGTACAGGGTTTTCAGGATGAAACCTGACAGGATATCATGCATCCTAGGAAAAAACTCTACCATCTGGCTAACATACCCAAGCCCATTACTCAGATATGGAAAAGTGAAACTAAGAGTTTTCTATGCTTTACAATAAGCTTTAATAAATTTTAAATAAGTACATTGTTTACTGAATAGTTAGGAATCAGAAAATAATGAAAAACCAATACTTACAAAGTCTCCGAATAGAAAACTATATTTCTTTGAAAAAAAAAAAAGCTAACTAAAACATGAGGAAACTATGATCATCTAATAATTTTAAGAATGAATTAAAACACATACACAAATATACACATGTGAATCACATAGACACATATATTCAGACATGTGTGTCTGTATAGGCACACATATGTGTGTGCACAGATATGTATATAAACACAGATAAACAAATACATATGCCCATGTGCACACATATATACGCGTAGACAAAGATGTTCTGCAAACTAAAATTTTTTTAAAATTCAAGAAATATGTCTTACCATTGTGAGAGTAAATGGGTGGTTTTCTAATGCTGATACACTGGGGCAATGGAGAATAATATACTAAAAAAGCAACAAACAGATAATGTTTTAAATGATCAAAAGAGAAATACAACTATTCCAATAAATCTGTCTACTAACTTTTAAATTTTTCCTAAGGATAAAAGATATCTACAAAGCCACTAACCACTGGCTCACCTGGCCAGGTCTTGCTTTAAAGTTTTCTTTGATCATACGGAGTTCCATTACATCAGAGGGGTGATTGATTACTGAGATGATGGTGACAGGTTTGTTGCTCCGGATGCATCTGTAAAGCCTCTCCGCACAGTAAAGGCACAAAGGTCCAGAAATCCAAATCCAGGTCTAAAGGAAAGTTTTCAAAGTTTTGCTTCACGCAATGTATGACTGAATTAACAACTGAGCAATATTTCAATTGACATTTTAAACAGTACGATATTAGTAAGTATGAGTAAAATATGGTTAAAGCTCTCAGCAATGAAATTGTGAGATTAAAAAGTAATATGGAAGCCTAATCTCAAATCTATATTCCTTCATACAACCATCTGTACGTTGAAGTTTATGACAGGGACATACTAGAACTCTCTGCATAGTAAAGAGAAGTTAAAGCATCATATGTATCTGATGATGATTTAGAAAAATAAAACAATTCCAAGGTTTAGTAAAAACATAATGCCCTCAATAGTTAATGAATAAAACACAGATGTATAGACACATGTCAGTTTTATAAACATGATGTCCAATGTAAATGCATTTCTAGTTTTGAAAATAGAATGTACCAAGCACATTTGTATTACAAGTTTTACAAAATATAATATGGCTAAAATTACACTTATGAGAAATGACAGTTTTGATGCCTATGAGAACCATCCTTCCCCTACAACTCCTTCTCTTTAAAGCTGTCAACTGAATTGCAATATATTTATAAAGATGTTTGCTTCTTGTTTACTGAGACAGAGCTTCATTGTGTTAGTTCAATTTGCTTTTAGACTTGATATCCTACTGCCTCCACTCTCTGATTATATAGGCTTAGAGGTGTCTGCTAATCCATGTGACTTCCAGTTTTATTTTAATGGCTCTTAGAAGAAAGCTTATTTACACAGTTTTACCAGACATTGCTCACTCAACGAAAGCCATTAGCTCCTGCTCTGTAGACTGTGACAATGAACATGACACTCTGAAGATATGCAGGATGTGATAAGTTCTACGATGAAGTGACCTTGCAACTCTGGGTGTAAGTTACTCCTGGATGATTAAGACCCACATAAAGGAAATGGAACTTGCCAGATTTACCTTACATAATATTCATTCATTATATGACACTCGGAAAACTGACCAGCTGACTCCAAAGTCATCTAAAAATCCATTGATGCTTTTCTGTCTTCTGTCTTTAAAACAGAATTTCCTTTCCTCTATTTCATATGCAAAATAGTGGGCTTCAGTTAGATATTGGCAGTTACCTCAGACAAGGGCAGACACAACACGAGTTGGGGTGGAAGTCACTGAAGTATTTGTGGCGTAGTTGAAGAAATTTCTAAGATCATGATTTGCGTTAAAGACCTATGTTTACACATTTCCTCTTCCATCACTTGTTTATAGACTTTGGTCAGGATAACTGTTTAGCTCAATGTTTTCATCAGATAAGTGAGTAACTGTTTCAAAGGTTAATTGTGGACACTGAAGGAAGTGCTGCATACAGAGCAATTTGGCATAGTGCCAAGAAAATTATAGTAAACATTCAACAAATTAACTTCATTATTTACTACGTATAATATGTTGTAATATAATATTGTAACAATTAGTAGGGTTTGCTTGTTTACAATTTGCTAAATTTAAACTGCATGTCTTTATAGCTTTAGAATATATATTTGTGGTCTCTCTGAAAGCAAACACTAGGAAGAGCATACTACATTAAAACTGTTTAATTAGATATTTTTCTATATACACCTTTTGCCTTGGAGTATTAGATAACTGTCACACACACACACACACACACACACACACACACACACACACACACATGCACACACACACACACACACACACACACACACACACACACACAAATAGTACTCTGCTGTCTAAACATCCTGAAATAACTTCTTGTACCTGAAAACACAGATTCAGAGACATATTTGAACGCAATGTCAGACAGTCACATGAAACCTCAGACTTGGCAGATCTCAAACACAGAATTAATCTGACCTGTGGGAAATGAGCTTGGAACTTGGGTTCTTCCATGCAAATCTTCACAAGTGTTTTCTGGTAACGATCTTCTAACTTTGAAAACCCTCGAGGCAAAGATCCATGAAAATGTTCTGAGATGTAGTCTGGTGTGGACATATTCTGAGATGGTGTCTGGTTAAGACTAATGCAGCCAGGAGGGTGAGTGTCTAAATTTGTCTGATACTTCAACAAGCCACTAAAGTTAAATTGGATAAAAACAAGAAGATGGAAAAGAGACTGAGTCAAAAGATGGAATGGGTAAAGAGAAACAGTTATTACTTTTTTTCTTGCTGACTTTTTATAGCAAATATTTTGAACTTTTATACAAATACTTTGAAAAGTATTTGTGTGTGATCTATTTCAAAAGAAATAAGATATCCTAAATTCTTTACTAAAGAATAGAGTAAAAAATGTTTAGTTTTTCAAACAAATGCTATGAGGTAGAAGAAAACAGATTTAAGTTTCTTGATGTGATTTGAATTGAGCAAGCTTAACTTCTGTTAGGTATTCACACATTAACTTAACAAATTTTTACTTCAATAAACACTGTAAATGTAACTTTGCTATATATCTTCAACCTTAAAAGAAAAACACAGGGATAATCTTTGACTACATTAGACAGACTTCATGGTTCATGGAGAGATAGTAAATGAAAATACCTGGCATCAAATTTTTGTTGCTTATGTGAAAACAATTTTTACATGCATATCAAGTCCTAAAGCTGTTTGTTTTACAATCTCTCTGTAAACAAAGCTACACAAAAGATTAAAATGAGAAGTCTTTACAATGTCATCTCATTGCTTCTTATCTCACTATATTCTAATTCCTGAATCTATCTTCCTTCCTTCCTTCCTTCCTTCCTTCCTTCCTTCCTTCCTTCCTTCCTTCCTTCCTTCCTTTCTTTTTCTTTCTTTCTTTCTTTCTTTCTTTCTTTCTTTCTTTCTTTCTTTCTTTCTTTCTTTCTTTCTTCTTTCTTTCTTTCCTAGTTTCTTTCTTTGTTCCTTTCTGTCCTTCTTCCTTCCTTCTTCCTTCCTTCCTTCCTTCCTTCCTTCCTTCCTTCCTTCCTATATTTTATTTGTGTGTATGTGTTTGTGTGCCCATGTACACATACATATGTGCATGCACATACATATATTATGAGGAGATTAGAGAACAACTGACAAGATTTAGTATTTTTCTTCCACAATGTGAATTCTGGGTTCAAACTCAAGGTGTCAGACTGAGCATCTTGAGCCTTTACCCACTGAAAGGAAGTGAGTAAGCCATGAAAGGTATAAGAAGCAACCGTAGGCTTGCTGGGAACACTCAGTAAAATACATATTAGTGGGCTAATTTAGCTCAATGAGAGAGTACTCACTTAACATGGGAAATGCTTAGAGGCCGGGGGGATAATTCCCAATACACACACATACACACACACACACACACACACACACACACACACACACACACACACACACACACAAACACACACAAGCATACACTCACATAGGAGAAGATAAGCATTCAGGCAATATTACATGAAATGTTCAATGAGAAAAAATAAAATGATGATGCGTTTTGAAAATCACTACCTAAGATATAAATGGGAATATAATAGGGATGAAGTATCGAATCATAGACTTTTAAATCTCTGGGTAAAGCTGTAATAAAACAAACTTGTGCTATCAAAAGAAGAAACTGTATGGTAATTAAGCTTTTGCCACATCAGAATGAGAATCTTTATAATTAGGCATTTACTACGTAAAGATTCAGGGCTTCAAGCCAAACATACATTTGAAGTGAATGAAGTCTCGAAAACCTGATTTAATCAATTGAGAATGTGTACATGTATTAAAACTCATATCTTTATTCATAAACATAAACAATTAGTACCAGTAATTTATATACGTAGTAAAAATTTAAATATGAATGTTATTTGACATTAGCAAAAAGGAGCTATTCAAAATATATTTGAAAATTCTCTGGCTTAACAAAAACTTGCAAAATCACATGAAGTAATCAACCTTTTTCCTGTAAAATGTATTTAAGCATAAAAGTCAGCCAAAAAAAAATCTAATCACCTCATCTTTGAAGCCAAATCTTTTCTAAAGTTTCTATTCAATGTGGATTCATCTATTCCCTGAATGGCTAGAATTCCTGTAAATAAATGATGTTTGTATTTGAAGATACTATCCACAGCTCTCTATTGATTTTTTACCTCAAATCAATTTCATCCCAGGAGACTGTGATCCTACACTATAGTGCTCCTCTTTTCCTTAAGTATTCAACACACTGATGGGCAGGGGAATGGGTACCCAGCAAGGAGAGATTGTTCCCATCAAGCCTACAGAATTCTGTTAAGTAAAAATGTCAGCATGCATGCTTGAATTTTGCTTCGAATGACTCCATACCCATCTTATTAACAAAAGAGTGACACATGACATTATGTAGGAGTTTCAAGATTTGCTTGAAATCCAATAATGGCATAAAAGAAAATTTACAATGACTTAACTACATACATACAATTGTTAATAAAAAAAAAAAAAAACAACTTGAAAACTTCCAAAATTTACCAGTAGTCACTTTCTTCTTCTCAGAAATGCAGTCTATGATATTTTAGTAAAAATTAAAGTCTGGGGTTAGAGAGATTGCTTAGTGGTTAAGAGCACTGACTTCTCCTCCACTGGTCTTGAGTTCAAATGCCAGCAACCACATGGTGGCTCACAACCATCTGTAATGGGATCCAATGCCCTCTTCTGGTGTGTCTGAAGAGACCAACAATGTTCTCACATACATAAAATAAATAAATAAATCTTCAAAAAAAAGTTCAATGGAAAAAAAAAAACTATGTAATATATAATGCTTATTCTTTGTGAGCATATGCAATGACATTTACTTCAGTATTATAGTAATTGCTTTCATTTCATTATAAATTAAGTTATAAAATAGATTAATATATTAATAGATTAATATATTGATTTCTTTAGTTGGTATTATGTTGGTTATATATGTGTGTGTGTGTGTGTGTGTGTGTGTGTATATATGTAAATTAAAATTACCATCTGCCTATGATATTTGTTCTGCAAAAGAAAGCTAAGTTTAAAGAGCTCTGTTTCTTAAGAAAAAAATGGGAAAAAAATTCTTCATATCATGCTCCTCTAAAGTAACTACTTTTAGCCAGGTGCTAGGGTCTTTAATTTCAGCACTAGGGAGGTAGAGGCAGATGGACCTCTGAGAGTTCAATGCCAGTCTAAGGGAAAAAAAAGAAAAAAAAAATACTAGTTTTAAATTGCAAAGGAACTTTTTTTTCAGAGTTCTGATTTAATAAAGAATAAAGGCAAAATGAATACTTCGTTATGCTAGTGAAGACATGTTTCTCTTTTCTAATAGAAAGGAAAGAATTGGGGACCGGGACAAAGAGAGCTAATGACAAGTGGGTTATACTCCTGAGTCAGGCCAGATACACTTGAAAGAATATTACAATAGAAAGTCAAATTCTAAGAAGCTTTCAAAAATGTGTGTGTGTGTATGTGTGTGTGACCTGGCAATAATAAAGACATTTTAAAATGCCTATGTCTGAATCAAGTTTATACTAAGTAATTTTGCCAAGTTGCTGAATCTTTCTCAACTTTAGAGTTCCACTTGTAGCTTTCAAAATATTATCTTCATAATGTCCTGGTCATTTCATGTCAGAAAATATTTGAAACAAGTTGAATTTATATTTGTCCTGTGGCAAGCAGTAGATAATTTTATTGTAAATTACTGATACCCTGAATAGAATCTGCTGATTCAATATCTACTCAATGACCACAGCTCTGAACTTGCATACTAGCCATTTAAGAAAGAACTAAAAACTAGAAACTAGCCATTTAATAAAGAACACATGGCCCAATGGAGGACCTAGAGAAAGTTCCCAAGGAGCTGAAGGGATCTCCAACCCTATAGGTAGAACAACAATATGAACTAACCAGTTCCCCCAGAGCTCATGTCTCTAGCTGCATATGTAGCAGAAGATGGCCTAGTCGGCCATGATTGGGAAGATAGGCCCCTTGGTCTTGAAAACTTTATATGCCCCAGTACAGGGGAATGCCAGGGCTAAGAAGTAGGAGTGGGTGGGTAGGGGAGTAGAGCGGGGGTTGGGGGAGTGTATAGAGGACTTTCAGGATAGCATTTGAAATGTAAATGAAGAAAATATCTAATAAAAAAAATGGAAAAAAAACCCACATGGTTTACTAGTGACATAGCTGCTTTCCAGAAGAAAATGCACAGCAAATTCACAGTACCCAGGCTTTTGTTGTAGGCCAAGGCTCCACAGAATGTACCTCCAGCATGGGAAATGAGCAGTTCCCAGTTCCAACTATCAACACATTCTCCCTTATGAGCAAGAATGGCTATCCAGGGCCCATGATTATTATGAGTAGCCAAGTTTCTGATACCTTACTTTTCTATGTTCTAACTGGGTTACCAGAGAAAACTACCAGCCCAATTGGAACAAAGCCGGTTAATATCCCTGTCATTACTAATGGTCACCAAAACTGAGGAGAGGAGGGAAGTTTGAGATGTACATGGGAATAAGTACATAATTTATATAATTTGTCTAATACTTTGACAACTACTGTATAAAACAATCTGAAGAAAGGACAATGGGTCTGTTTCTATAAATTCTTTTTCCCTAGAAAAAATTGAGGTGAGGTAAATGGGACCATGCCATTCATATTCCTACCTAATTCTATTTATGATTGTTGAAAAATTATCTAGACTAGAAGACAGTGATTAAACTAAAATGTTATTCTGAGACCCAGATATCAGTTCTTGTAGATGGGATAATGGTTGAAGCAAAGGTATCCCTTGTGAGCCCTTGGCAGCTAACAAAACGCTGCTGCATGCAGAGAATCACACTTCCCACAAGTGCTTCCGTTCGGTTACGTGTGACATGAGAATGTAGACAGTAGTTCAGACAGTTTTTCTTACCCTGAAACATGCAGCAGCAGCAGCATGTAGAAGACAAAGAAGAGGTTGTGAGTATACCAGAAGATATCATAATTAGAAACTCTGAAAAATAAATCAGTTGACATCAGTCCAGCTTTACACTCATCACAAGAAACATACAATTTGAAAATACATATCATATTTGAAGAACATTGAAATAGTTGTCTAAGATTCATTGATTGATATCAGGCTATTAACTTACTATACAAGGTGTACTAAGAAAGCTCATCATTTGAAATTGATACACACACACACACACACACACACACACACACTGTGATGTAGTCTGATTTATAACGTTTTTGTCTTTTTCGATAGCATTTTGTTTTTCTTTGCTTGTTTTTTGAGATGGAGTCTTTATGTAACCCTGGATTTCACTCTGCAGACTAGCTTGTCCTTGTACTCATAGAGATCCACCTGACTCTGCCTCCTTAGTACTGGAATTAAGCATCCCAATTGGTGGCAAGGACCACAATTCTCAGCTCATTTATTTCTTTTACTTTTGTATTGTCAAGTAATTTTCAAAGTAATGTTCTGATTTCAAAGGATGTTTTTTTAAAAAAAGTTCTAAACGAAAGCCTCAAATGGACAAAAATTAAATTATCATTAAAAGTCAGCATTCTTCCTTCTGTTTTGGTTACTACTTTCCCGTCTCAGCCTTGAGTTTCTGCCCTGACTTTCTTTGACAACATAGTCTGATGTGGAATAGTAAACTGAAATAAATCTCTTTGTCCCTAAAGCATTTTTTTATTATGCTCTTTCATTACAACAATAGAAAGCCTTTCTAAAATATAAATTAGTGTCAGGAATGGGCTATTTCTGTGATAGACCTGAGCATGTTCTGGGGTTGAAGGTATTGTGGAAGGAGTGGAACTTTGTAATAGAAAACTATTGAATGTTCCAAGTATGCTGAACTATTTTGAGAATTTAGAAGATGCTAGAGATAGTGCAGATAATGGTGACCTACCCTGAATTTTAAGAGGGACGTTGAGAATTTCTTAAAGACTCTCTCTCTGTGATGCTCAATAAGTTGGAATAAGAATATACACTTCTGCTCACCAGGAGATAAAGAATTAGCCTTGATTAAGAAGAGACCAACATTACTGAAGAAAAAAAAAAAAAACCTTCTGGGAAGTGTTTCCTCAGGGTCACAACTTAGATGCTGAAGGTGCTGAAGTTCAGGCTAGCAGCTGAATTTGGAAATGTGTAAGAGTTTGTCTGATGATACTAATCTTGAAAACATGAAGGAGTCATGGAGGTCGTGGCACTGTGAGAGGCCAAAAAAAATCCATTGGTGATGAAAAACCTCCATTTCAGTAGAAGCTCCAGGATTGGAGAAGTCATGGAAAGAAGACAAGGCTTGAATCAAGTGGCAATATCAGTCCCTAATTAGAGCCCGGAGGAGGATACTGGTTAAGATGCAGCCCACTTTGAGCAAAAATTCCAGCATTTTGGAGATGCTAGTCACATGAGAAGACCTCCAAGGAGGTGTGGAAGATAGCCTGCGCCTATAAGGCAAGTTATATGTACTATAGATGGCAGAACCAGAGAAGTGGATCTGCCTAAGCCCTTTGAGGTCCAGAAAATCTTGGGTCTAAGAAGTATGACACAGAGCTTTACACTGTTCAGTTTTGGTTTTGCTTTAATTTGAATTGTGCATAGGCTCGTCTTTTTGAAATAAGAAGTATGTAACTTATTTTTGATTATTAGGAAAACATAATTAAGGGACTTTAGAATTTAGAGATACTCGGAATGTTTTAAAGAGACTGAATTTATAAAGACAAGGACTTTTAAAAGTTGGAACATATTTTATGTTGAAATATTGATATCAAGAGGAGATTTGGGGAATAAACGAGAAAGGATAGTAATATGTTGTCCAATATATTGATGTGTCCAGTTGACAAGGGGATCAAATGCTCTAGCTGGTCATCAGTAAAGAGAAAGATAAAATGTGCCTACAATGTTTAAAACTTCTATGTGAGACAGAGTGGGGCTGGTGGGATGGTACAGAATAAGTAAGAACATGAAGCCTGGTGTGTGAAACCAAGTGCAGGATGACAGCGCTAACCTTTTGTGATGAGTGGGAGTGAGTATGGTTATGAGTAGATGTACACAGAAATACAGCAAGAGAATCATTTGAAAATACTACTTTCCAATTATTTTCAAACCATATAAACAGTTGTTACTTCGTTTTTTTTCATATCTCAGCTAAGGAAATACCTAAACATTTTTAAATTATAAGATTTTATTTTTTTTGCTTCAAGCAAAAAGTTTAATCTTATATGTGTGATACTTCTATTCTGAAATGGAATGTGTTCACCAGAAAAAAACAAACAAACACAAAACCAAAACCAAGATATGAAAATGCTATGGACAATGCAAATCTGAAATCTTTACTTGTTTATTTGTTTATTTATTTATGAACATTCACACATATAACTATCCATCATATATATATATATATATATATATATATCCTAGTCCTAAGGTGGCAGATGTGCACTATACCTGACTCTCACATTGATTCTACAGATTGATACCATTCTTGTGTGTGAGCAATTTCCCAACTGGGTATATCCCTAACCCCTTCAAAAGATTTTAACTTAAAAAAAAAAAAAAAAAATCAGTATGAGTTGGAGTGTTGCTAAATATTTCAGCAGGTGTCAAATTTGTTTCTGAGGCTTTATTTAGAACACTATTTTATATTATAGTCAAAATAAAAAATTATCATCAGGTAATCAGCTGTAAAATATTTTTAAGGCATAAATTCTTCTCAAGGTCTGTGGGCACACAGTAAAATTCCATCCCACATCCAACAATGTTTTCTATAAAAGGTTCTGAAATATTCTACATTTCCATTGGTATTCAGTAGAAATTTCCATACAGTACTCCTTATGACTAATAAAATGTAATTTTCAAAAAAAGGTAAATGAGGGGTGGAGAGATGACTCAGCTGTTAGGAGCATTGACTGGTCTTCAAGAGGTCCTGAGTTCAATTCCCAGCAACCACATGATGGCTCACAACCATTTGTAATGGGATCCAATGCCCTATTCTGTTGTGTCTGAAGACAGCTAGAGTGTACTCTTATAAATAAAATAAATAAATCTTTTAAAAAATGTAAATGAAATATTGGAATGTTTCTATTTCAGCTATGGTAACCCAGAATAACCCACTCTCTAAATGCACTGTTTAAATACTTTAATCATCCAAGATTTTTCACATATGTAGGAAAGTGAAAATAAGTGGAAAATCTGGACAACCTGGACAGGTGGATAAAAAATAGTCTCAGTCGTCAGTCTGACTCTTACCTTATTGCATAGGTAGAAGCTGTAACCATGAGAAACAGTACCACCACCATGCAGACACCCGTCAGACCAGGAACTGTAAGAACATTACAAGTACATTTTAACTTAATTCATACTGGAAGAAAATTATTACCTTAACGTCTAAAGTACAGTACACTATTCAGCGGAAAGCAAATTCAGATTTTATTTCTCTGTGTATACAACTCCTCAGACAAACTGTTAGAAAACCAGCACAAACTCAAGTATTCTGGCTTTCCGACAGGCTGGTTCCTTTGCTCCTGGCATAGAGGCATCTATTCTTACATTGCCAAATGTTCTATTCATAACAGTGAAAGCATGGAGGGTCTTGTTTAAGCTGTCATATTGTTGAGGTTTCAAGTGGGCAATTTCCCTGTTATATGTAGAAGACACTATCTTGAAACAGATGTTCTAGCCCTCTGAGTCTTATAATCTTTCTTTCCCATTATCTATAATATTCCCTCTCTGCGATGTTATTTGAAGAAAGCTTGTAGATATATATTTTTTCTTCATATCCACAGCATTCTAGGGTCTATGACACAGCTCAGCAGATAAAAGTGTTTTCAAAGAAGCATGAGAACTTGAATTTTATCCCCATATTTCACATGCTGAAAGGAGAAAAGCCAGTTGAGCAAGTTGTTCCCTGACCTACACCCCATACACAAAAACTCTCTCTCTCTCTCTCTCTCTCTCTCTCTCTCTCTCTCTCTCTCTCTCTCTCTGTCACACACACACACACACACACACACACACATACACACACACACACACACATATTACAAAATGTAAAATCAGTGGTTTGATATAGTATACAATTTATTTAAACAAATAGGAAAACCTGCACACGTGTTTAAATTAATGATAATTTTGCAGCTAGAAATTTAGCATTAGACCATACACCATGTTCAGAATGACAAGATGACATGATGTCTAAGTTAAAATGTAAATAGATCCCTTACTATGATATTATTTAAAATTAATTTCTCTGCATATATGTATACACTCACAGAGGGAGAAAGGGGAGAGAGAGAGAGAGAGAGAGAGAGAGAGAGAGAGAGAGAGAGAGAGAATTTCACAGTAGAACAAACAGACAGTAGAACAGATCTGACTGTCCTTGAAATTGCTTTGAAGATCAAGCTGGCCTCAAACTCACAGAAAATCAGCCTGCCTCTGCCTCTTGAGTATAGGATTAAAAGTATTCATTATCATGCCCTGTTGGTGCTATAGACATAGTAATAAATCCTAAATTCCCCATATGAGTGACTCTGAAATTGGGCCAAAAGAAGACTTATTCAACAACTTCTATTTGGAGAAGTATATAAACTCCCCACTTCTCTGTTTGTTTGGGCATCACCTATGGAACATTAATGCTTTCACTGACATATAATCACTAAAGAAACAACCAGTCCTGGATCAGTGAAGGGACAGTGCTTGTGTGTATCATTCAGATAGCAAAGTGATGAGAACAACTGGAAAATAGTAATATTAGACTACTCACTATGGTAGAAACAAATTTCCCTTCACACAGACTTAGTGACATCAGGAATCATTCCCTTGCCTGATACTCCGAATACAAATTATTTCTTCTGGGTCATTTTTGCCTATGGTATTTATTTCACAGCACCTTTTTCCATTTCCTCTAGGTGACTGCTTCCCTACCACATGGGAAGAAAGCAATCCACCTCACACTGAAGGACAGACAACAGACTATTTAAAAGCAGCCTCCTTGCAGCATGGCCTGGCTCCCGAAGAGTTACTCAAAGAAACAAGCATATAGCCACACAAATACTCTTTTCAGAATATTTACAACTGTTTTTAATGGTTGTCGTTCACAAATGCTCATACTAACATCAACAGACAAGCAGAGAAACAACTGTATTGTTACACATATCTAAAAAGACAATGAACAATTAAGTAGGAAATATTGGTATATTAAGCATCAGTATAGATGAATCCTCCAAATGAATAGACTTGAGTAAAAGAAGATAAATTGTTTTACCTTGTAAAAAGTAGAAATGTGCTGATTAATTTGCACAGAAAAATTTAGAAAAGCAGCTGTGGGTCCACCCCGCTGGAAGTCAGCAGGGCCAGAGCAGGTAGAAACAGTCCCACTTGCTCTTGCACAGCCTGAGGCACTACTTCAAGAGGGACAAATGAGAGAGATGGAGAAATGGAATGGTGAGGGCACTGGGGAGAGTTGCTGAACTGGTGACAGGGAGAGAGAGGGGGCTGAGATGGATGGCAGATCATGTGAGGTCTATGGAATGGCATGAAGCATGCCAGAGCTTAAGCACATGCAGATTTTGTTCAGGAACAAGCTGCCACAGAGAGCCATGTCTGGTTCCATGGTCTTTTTTTTTTTTTTTTTTCTTTTAAATTTTTTATTAGATATTTTCTTTATCTACATTTCAAATGCTATCCTGAAAGTTCCCTGTACCCTCCTCCATCCCCAGCCCTGCTTCCCTACCCACCCACTCTCACTTCTTGGCCCTGGCGTTCCCCTGTACTGCGGCATATAAAGTTTGCAAGACCAAGAGGCCTATCTTCCCAATCATGGCCGTCTAAGGCCATCTTCTGCTACACATGCAGCTAGAGACACGAGATCTGGCGGTACTGGTTAGTTCATATTGTTGTTCCACCTATAGGGTTGCAGACTCCTTCAGCTCCTTGGGTATTTTCTCTAGCTCCTCCACTGGGGGCCCTGTGTTGCATCCAATAGATAACTGTGAACATCCACTTCTGTATTTTCTAGGCACTGGCATAGCCTCACATGAGTCAGCTATATCAGGGTCCTTTCAGTGAAATTGTGCTGGCATATGTAATAGTGTCTGGGTTTGGTAGCTGATTATGGGATGGATCCCCAGGTGGGGCAGTCGCTGGATGGTCCTTCCTTTTGCCATGGTCTTAATGCTACCGGATCTGTGTTGATGTTCATGGCCTGTGTTACTCCCAAAAGTCATATGAATGTTCATGGTCTGTCTGTCCTGCAGCCTTAAACCATGTTGATGCCTGCTGGCAATGCTGCCACCTGGGGCCATAGTGATGTCCACACCTGTGATGCAGCTGGGAGCCATGTCTGGATCCAAGGTCTTATTGAAGCCACATCTGTAGAGATGTCTGTGGCCCATGTAAGCACCAAATTCCAGTGTGGTGGTTTAAGTATGCGAGATTTGGATGTGTGGCCTTGTTGGAGTAGGTGGGTTTGGGCATGAAGACCTTCATCCTAGCTGCCTGGAAGCTAGTCCTCTCCTAGCTGCCTTCAGAACATGAGGTGGAACTCTCAGCCCCTCCAACCCTATTCCTGCCATGGTCCCATCCTGATAATAATGGACAGAACCTCCGAACCTGTAAGCCAGCTCTAATTAAATGTTGTTCTTTATAAGAATTGCCTTGATCTTGGTGTCTGTTCACAGCAGTAAAACCTAACTAAGACAGACAGGCTGTGTTCTATGCTGTGGTGGGAAGCCATGTTGATATTCTTGTTCCCAGTTGTACTGGGGTACCTTATCTGTGGTCCTACTACAGCAAGGAGTATTGTTCATTGTCTGTGCTGATGCCAGAAACCATCATGTGGAAAATCATGATTTATGCTCTCACAGACCAAAAGAGCAAATCAACTGCATAGGCGGTGTTATCTATGACTACAGACAGACAGCTGAGAGAGAGGGACACACAAAACTCTGTAACAACCTCTATCTCCATTCCACCCATAGAACCCAGAAAATATGTAGGATAAGCTTAAAAAGAAAATGAAGGAAGAAAGAGAGGGGGAAAGGGGAGAGAGGAAGGGAGAGAGAAAGAGAAGTAGGTGGCATGGAACATTGCTGGCTTCACTCTTGTCACTGGAAGATGAAAGAGAAGCCCAAGACCTCTGAGCCAAAGTTCAAAATGGTCTGACATTATGGTCTTGTAGTGATTCCTTTGGCAAAGTCAAATCTTGCTGAATTTTGTCTGTATACCACAGGGAATAAATTTAATGATTGTTAATTCTCTTGATGAAATATTTTTATCTAAAAATTTTGCATTTTTTGTATATCCAAATTATTATCACTGTCTCTTTTAATCCAGCATACAACACACTGGGTTTCTTTATGACATTTTCATTCATACTTTGTTCCTGTCAAGTCTCCTCCCTCTTTTCCTCCTGCTGTTCTCTTCCTGCAGGCCCCTTAATCTCACCCAGACCCTCCCTTCTGCTTGCATGTCACACACCTCAGACTATTCTCTTTCCCCCATTTCACACTTTAGGATTCCAATCCTCTCTCCATGACTCCATTTTTGATTTCCTGGTCTATATACACACCCCCAACACACACACACTCACACATGCACACACAGAGATGCATACATACACATAATAATTAAAGTAGGAATTTATTGTGGGAGAAAGCACAAAGGCTTTCTGGCTCTGGCTTATTTTGCTTACTATAACTTCCAGTTCCATCCATTTTCTGTAAATGTCATGATTTCATTTTTTCATTGATAAATAAAACTCAATCACATATATGAATCAGATTTTCTTCAGCTATTCATCTTGGTTAGTTCAATTTCTTGGCTACTGTGAATAATGAAGCATTAAATTTGCATGTGCATGAATCTGTCTGTCAAATGATTAGGAGTCCATAAAGTTCAGTCACAGAGTATTTCCCCAAAATGTGCAATCCTGGATTTAGTCCCAGAGAACTACTGGTCAAAATATATTACCTGTTGTAATTAAAATTACTGAAAAGGTAAGGATTTGAGACCCCCTCAATGTAGCCCCAGGTCCTACTTAGTGCAAGTAGACAGGCAAAAGCTAGATAACTTATTATGTGGATAGTTGTATAGCTCTCTGCATCAAATTAAACATATAAACAAGTGGTTTTCTGTGTTCAATTAATCGTTGGTTGGCATTCCAAGTGTACCATTAGATGTTTTATATAAAATGAAGCTGGTCTAATGAGAAATCTTGTTCTAGTGGTACATCCAGGGTGGTTAAACAACATAGAAAATTACAGCATAGAGGATTCTAAGTAATAAACATTGAATCATCCCGAAAACATTGAATGGTCCCCAATGTACCCTTGTTTAGCAACTGAGCTAAGTTTAATCTATTAGCCATTTATGGATACAATTTCCAAGACACAGGAAAAATAGACTAAAATTAATCACTAGTCAAGTTGTCCTGGGCAAAGCTAAACTTGCCTATGTGGAATAACACTTATTTTTCTGAAAATACTTGATCCTCTCAAAAAACTAAAGCCAAATATGTATATTTATTTATAGGAGAAAGAAAACTGGCATGTGTTTTTTATTTATTCATATCTACTCATATGAAAGCAACTAATTAGTAGCCTTTACAATACACAGTTGTACTATACCGCCCTGTGTGATCCTTTACAATACACAGTTGTACTGTATTTCCCTGTGTGAATGACTCTGAGACACATTTGTTCCCTTACACAAAATGTAGTCGGAAACACATCATATTCTACTCATTATCCTACTTCTTTCAACTTAATTAAAAACATAATTGTGTTTGTTTATGCACATTTTTCTTATTTTAATTAAATGTCAAGTATTTTATGCTCATCATGGAATATATTATTGAATTAGGAAATTTTTAGTATAGAAGCATTTTTAAAGTGCTGTGTGTATACTCAAAACTATTGAATTTATTGTATACATTCTTACTTTCAATACCCTTTTCATTTCCTAAGTACTAAGTGTAATTACTACATTGTACTTTTACGGCCATTAGTTTTAAGAAATAATTTTTTAGTATACTAAAAAATAATTAGGCACCAAGAGAGAAGACAATAGAAGATTAAACACACTACAGTACAGTACAAGAAAAGAACCAATAATAATGACTACATTAGAAAAATCTTACGAGGTGTAAATCCGATCTCAAAGACTGTTGCTTTACCTAGGTGCTATTCCTGAGAATATGAAAAGGTCACTATGGAATGTTGTCTCTACTAGAGTTGAAGTAAAGAACACAAGACATTGAGGCTTTATCTGGGCTTTAGTGATCTTCTACGTAGTCGGGAGCATCAATTGGGCTACTTTGTCTTGCTGTAATACCTCCATCAATATATTTTATATCTTTTAAACTATAGTTTTTGAAGGATGTTAAGAATCTCAAGGCATTCTTTCATTCAACTTCTTTTTGTTTTGTTTTGTTTTTTTGTTTGTTTTTTTGTTTGTTTGTTTGGTTTTTTGTTTTTTCGAGACAGGGTTTCTCTGTGTAGCCCTGGCTGTCCTGGAACTCACTTTGTAGACCAGGCTGGCCTCGACCTCAGAAATCCACCTGCCTCTGCCTCCTGAGTGCTGGGATTAAAGGCATGTGCCACCATGCCCAGCTTTAAACTTCTTTTAGTAGGAAATATTAATTAAAAAGCATGGTTTTTAGGAAGCCATGAAACATATTTTTGAGACATATATATATATATATATATATATATATATATATATATATATATATATATATATATATATATAAACATTCTGCTTGCACATATGCCTTACAGGCCAGAAGAGGGCACCAGATTTCATCATAGGTGTTGATGAGCAACAACAAGGTTGCCGGCAATTGAACTCAGACTTCTGTAATAACAGCCAGCTCTCAGCATCTGAGCCATCTCTCCAGCCCCATAGAAAATATTCTTAACATACAGTTCAGTTCTTTCTCTTGATTTAATTCATGTGAATCTAAAATGTATCTATTTGCACATAATGCTTTGTTTGGATATTCTTTTCACGTTTATCTTTCCACCCAGTCACTAAAATTTCAATCAAAACATGTTATTGATGAACAAAAGGCTAAGCAAAACTGAATTATATTCCTGAATAGAGAACTGTGAAATATTGTAACATGGTAACACAATAATTTTGTTATCTGAACAAAAACACTTTATGACTCTAAGACATAGAAGGATAGATATGAATTGCATTACTTTTTCTTCATAAAACTAGTGCAAAGGAAAGCAATGCATATAATAGGATAATATTTCCCAGACACTGTGCATGTTTGATCCTTACTAGTTAATCACTGCTAATCATTAACCACAGATTGTCTCAATGCCCCAATCACCCTTATACTGGACATACACGCTGAAAACATGCTCACAGTGCAACTTTCTCCAGCATTAGGGTTAATTTTTGAGTTGTAAAGATGTGCATTTACAATCGAATAATCTAGATTGACATTACAAATGAATATTAACAGGGAATATTTACATGTAAATATAAAAATAACAGAGCACGAACACATAACTTATTTTAATAACTTTCCCATTCATGGGTTTTTAAGATCATGTCCCACATATCACTTTAAGACAACTCAATTGCTAGAACTACACAAACACCAATAGTCCAATATTTTCCCCTAAACTTTGAGGGCAAGAACATGTATATTACATGCCACAACACTGGCTATAGCAGGCCTTCATGAGACATGAGGATTATAGTGTTTTCGTTTGAGCAACTTGCCAAAACTGTATAGCTAACCAATGTGTTTGATTACTGTTTCTCTTTATTTATCCAAGACTCAAATTACTGGATTTCTTGAAACAGTTGGCACTGCAGCATCATAACTAAATTATTAATATCAATTATAGAATGTTGTAATTTAGTTAATAAGTTAATGTATCAACTGATGTATAATTTGACTATGTGCATTTTCAAAAACTTTGAAAAACAATAAAAACTTACTGGTTGTGAAGAGAAGCTTTCTGGGATCCTGAAAGAAAAGGATAAAACATTTGACTGGAAAATAAAATGCTAGTGACACAAACCTATGTAAGAAATTTACCAGATGTGTTGCCATATATTAGGAATTACGGCATTATTCATCCAGTACAAGTGATAGTCTCAATTAATTAAGTCTCAGAACAATTTTGCATTATAAAAAGCAAAACTAGAGATGTCTTACCAACATAGAAAATAAGAGAGCACTGACTCCTGGCTGTAATGGTGGTGGTGTTTATTCAACAATTTTTAGATACAATAGTTTAAGTTATAATGCAAAATTAAATATATAAATTGCATATAACATTATATATATATATGTGTGTGTGTGTATATATATATATATATATATATATATATATATATATATATATATATATATATATGTCTCATTATGCTGCCCAGCAAATTGTAAATTTATAAATTCATTATTATCCTGCCTTTACAATCAAGAAAGCTTTTAAACATATTGGGTTCAATGCTCAACAAAAAAGTAATTTTAAGACTGAAAACACCAACATAGTGTAATATTGGACAACTAAACATAGTAAGAAAGTAGGAAACATATTTATAGTTGTTAAAAAAAGGATGGATTTTAGAAAGAGGAGCATAAAAGAAAATGCTGTGCAAAGGAAACTGGAGTGGGGCCTGGAAACAAGCTACCATTGCTAATATGACAATAGGGCTGGAGGACAGTTCAGGGAGAGGAAGTGGAGATATGAGAAACAGAACTCAGTCTGAAATCATGACATCTGGAGAGCTGTCACTAAGAAAGCTAAGAAGCTAGATTCTCCAGTGAATCTCAACTTTTTGTGCAATATAATCAATCACCTGTTCATCATTTTTAAAAATAGCAATGCCAAGGCTATAGTCAGACTAGTCCCATCAATTGATGTCTATAGACAATAGTAGAGGCAAGAGATTTTATCAAAAATTATTTAAGACATTAAGTTTTACAATTTGTTTTGTCATTTGTTTCCTTTTAGGAAGACAATCAGATGATTAGAGTGGTATTATCTGTGAAAGTCCTCATGGTATGTAAAAGAAAAAATGGAGTCTGAGATGAGGGGAATGTTTAATGACAGGTTAAGTCACTGTAATTCATCAGAAAAGGTCAGCGAGTCAGCTGTTCGGCTTGGGTATAGTCATGACCTTGGGAAATAATGACTCTCTGAAGACAATGTGAAAGTACTAAGCAACAGGGATCTGACCACTGCTATATATGTGCTGAGCATCTGATTCTGGCTCAGCACATAGAATTTAATCTCATGAGCATATAAAAGATCATATGGAACAACATTGCCCCTAAGCTAGATAGCACAAACTTGTAAATTCAACTCAAGGTCACCTATCTCGTGAAAATAAAGAATTCATAAAAAAAAAAAAACCAATACATTTTTAAGTCAAATAAATTCATTATTTAGTATCGACAAATAATCAACCTACAGCTGTGCCCTTTTCAACCCAAGCACAGTAAGTGAGTTATTAAAGTATTTTTTTTCCTGAGATTGGCACTGTCAACACTCAACTAAATGGGAGGAATTAGACAAAAGCTGCTGGGAGTCGGAAAGCAGACCTGAGTGGCAACCTTCCTAATACTGCAGGATATAAAAAGTAGACACTGCAAACGCCCATTTTCAGCAGGAGAAACTATAGCATAGTAATTACCTGCAATTTCTATTGAAAGGGAATAAAGCTCAACTTGACAACTGCATTTTAAAAGCACTCAAAGGAGCAGCAAGGTACAGATTTTCTGTAAAAATCACAGACCCTCATTAGTTATCTAATGACAAGTGAGCGGAAAATGGAAAGGCAGAGACCACCCACCTCATTTTGGTATCTTGCTGCATTCAGTTCAAGGAAATCTTCACTGTAGTTCACTGAAAAGTTGAGGGCATTCACCAAGTGGGCAGCTACATGCACACCTACAGAATCACACCAGGTATAGGTCAGTGGGTTTCCACATATGCTCCTTGGCTAGAAGTCATCTGTTCTCCATAAACAATTACAGGTTAAAACTAGAACTGCAATAGGGACATGAGCAATAAAATATTGAACTGAAATCATTCTAAAACGCAAAGCCAAAGTCACCTGAATATAGATAGTTTACTAAATTTTCAAACGCTAGACTTAAATAACTATAGTAATTCAGGTCAAGATCTAGAGAAGATTCTAACTTAATGTCTCCCCCTACAAACACACACACACACACACACACACACACACACACACGCACACAAACAGTCACACACCCACACATACACACACAGAGACACACATTTTTAGATTTTGCGTCTATCAATACAAACATTCATTTGTTCAATAAACTGCTTACTCATTCCTGGATCCCTTTATATTTCACACAGTTCATCTTTCCCATCGCTCCAGCCCACTATACATTATGCACTTCACTCTCATACATTCCCAAATTGCAGCCTACTGAACAGCTTTTTTACTAGAAGAAATCTTCCACAATCAATAGATAATTTTCTAAACTCAACAGTAAAGGGTTGAGAGGGACTTCATGGAAAAAAAAAAAAAAACTCAGGAAAATAGTGATTACCACGTGACAACCAACCAACCAACTAACCAACCTAACCAACCCACCAACCAACCAACCAACCAACCAACCAACCTATAAAGGCACTGCCAACACAGTGCTTAGCTGACTCTGAGCTCATATAAAAGATGCACGTGTCAGAGAATTACTAGAAGTTTGAAATAACCCATTTGTTCATAGCCAGCAATGAAAATTTTCTCAAGACATGCAAGGAGGGAGCAAATGATCTGTTCAACTAGGCCTCAAAACCTCCTCCGATCCTAATCTGGTTTTCCCTAGGGTTAAATGAGGTACACATTAACATTCTGTCATAACATATTGAATAAAGACACTGCTGTAGCCTTGGCCCTATAACCTATCTACTACTTTTCAATTTATCTGTAAAATCATGAAGACAGTAATGAAAGATATAAATGTTCTGTAATCATTAACTAACCAGTACAGGTAATTTATGAAGTATGCTGTTTCAAAGGGAAGAATGGCTTGAAAAATAGAAGAGCTTGCAGAGTATAAAATGTAGACTATAAAATTCAGAATCACCAAGTACTATTAATTAACCCACAAAGAACAATAAAGGAAAGAGAGACTCAAAATGCCAAATAACCTAAAAGTTTATATTTAGGAATTATAATTCAGGCTAACAAGTTGGGTATCAAAATGGGTTGCATTAATGTCAGGTATATTTAAAAAGCCCCAATTGACCAGCAATACCTCTCCTGGGCATATACCCAGAAGATGTTCCAACTGGTAACAAGGACACATGCTCCATTATGTTCATAGCAGCCTTATTTATAATAGCCAGAAGCTGGAAAGAACCCAGTTGTCCCTCAACAGAGGAATGGATACAGAAAATGTGATACATTTACACAATGGAGTACTACTCAGCTATTAAAAAAATGAATTTATGAAATTCTTGAGCAAATGGATGTATTTGGAGGATATCATCCTGAGTGAGGTAACCCAATCACAAAAGAAGTCACTTGATATGCACTCACTGATAAGTGGATTTTAGCCCAGAAACCTAGAATACCCAAGATACAATTTCCAAAACACAAGAAAATCAAGAAAGACCAATGCGTGGATACTTCATTCCTCCCTAGAATAGGGAACAAAATATCCATGGAAGGAGTTGCAGAGACAAAGTTTGGAGCTAAGATAAAAGGATGGACCGTCCAGAGACTGCCCCACCCAGGTGGTTCATCACATAATCAGCCACCAAATGCAGACACTACTGCATACGCCAGCAGGATATTGCTGAAAGGACCCTGATATAGCTGTCTCCTGTGAGGCTTTGACAGTCCCTGACAAATACAGAAGTGGATGCTCACATTCATCTATAGGATGGAACACAGGGCCCCCTATGTAGAAGCTAGAGAGAGTACCCAAGAGCTGTAGGGGTCTACAACCCTATAGATGGAACAACAATATGAACTAATCAGAACCCCCAGAGCTCATGTCTCTAGCTGAATATGTATTAGATGATGGCCTAGTTGGCCATTATTGGGAAGAAAGACCCCTTGGTCTAGCAATCTTTATATGCTTCAGTACAGGGAAATTCCAGGGCCAAGAAGTGGGAGTGAGTGGGTAGGGGAGCAGGGCGGGGGGGGGGGTATGGGACTTATGAGATAGCACTTGAAATGTAAATGAAGAAAATATCTCATTAAAAAAAACTCAAAAAAAAAAAAACAAGTGCTATAAACTTAACAGTACTCAAGAGGGTATATTATTGGCAGAAGAATATACAAGTGGGAATAATAAAATAGAGAATCCAAAAATCTTTTCAAATGAATATAATTCACTAGTGTTTTAAAAGAGCAGAGACAACAATTGGAAGAAAAATTTAAGGTTTCAATAAACAGTCCTGGGACTACTGAATATTAAGCCCATTTAAACAAACAAACAAACAAACAAAAACAAAAACTCAACACAATCTCTAGATAGTCCAAGAGACTTGGAAGGTGAGAGGCCCCCAGGACTCAATGAAGATGATGTTAGCTGAAATACTCAACAATGGGAAGATGAACCTGGAAGGACCACCTCCAGTAGGCAGACAGGGCTCCCAGTGGAAGGATGGGCCCACCCACCTACTTTTCAAATATTTTGATCCAGAATTGTGTGTATCTGTATCAGTACATGCACAATTGTGTATGTGGGCAGGTACCAATGGAGGCCGAAGGCTCTTCTGGGTCCCTTGGAACTGGAGTTATTAGCTTTTGTGAGCAACCAGATTTGAAGTCCAGTCCTCATAACTGAGCAGCACTCTGAAATGCTGAGCCATCTCTCTGAAACCTGAAATCTTTCCATCTCACAGGTAAGTCATTGATCCCCTTTTAAGTAGCTTTATCTTTATCCTGAGAGTCATACTTTTCTGCATGTGAAGACAGTTTGCTGGGCACAATTTCATGGCAATGCTCCTTGCTTATCCGCTATGATTTTGGCTTCTGTGTAGAGAATCATGTGACTACAGTTGCATGGGATTATATCTGGACACACAACTCTGCCTCATTTCTCTTTGTATTTTCTTTTATAATTAAGTAACAAAATTGTGTATGCACACATGTGTCATTATATATATATATATATATATATATATATATATATATAGAGAGAGAGAGAGAGAGAGAGAGAGAGAGAGAGAAAGAGGTTCAAGAGTTAGTTCTCACCTTCTACCTTCCCGAGGCAAGGTTTCCTTTCTTTCTGCTGCACAGCATACTCTAGGCTAGCTAGGTAGCCCTGTGAGCTTCCACTCTTTCTCCTGTCTCCGAACTTGCTGTAAGTGTTCATGGGTGACTGGTGTACACCACTGGTTCTCTGTGTGGGTTCTGGAGCTCACAAACTCAGGTCAAGGTGTCTACCTGTGTGGTAAATTGCTTTTACCCACTGAGTAGTTGCTAAAGTCCTATAAAGCCTTTTTTTTTTAATATGTCAAGATTATGTTCACTCTTCTTCAAAAGATGTGTGTGTGTGTGTGTGTGTGTGTGTGTGTGTGTGTGTGTGCGCGCGCGCTTGTGTCTCTGTGTACATATACCACATGTGTGCAAGTACCTGCAGATACCAGAAGAGGGCGTTGGATTCCTTGGAAATAGAGTTACAAGCAATTGTGACACATTCAATGTGGGTACTGGGAACATAACTTTGGTCCTCTGGAGGAGTAGAAGTCCTTTTAGCCACAAAATTATCTCTCTAGCCCTGCATTATTTTCTTTGGTTGCTATACTTTTGTACTTTTACTTTTGCACTAAATTGTACTAAATGTTATACTAAATTATACTTTTGTAATAAATTTAATCAAAATTGAAGTTATAAAGCAAAATGACTCAAACTTTGTTCTTTTTATTCATAACTGTTTTGCTTTTTCAGTGTGTTTTTGCTTCCTTCTTATTTCCATACAATTTGTAGTGTTAGAGTCTCTGATTGTATGAGGAATATTATTAACATTTTAATAGAAATTACATAGAATCTATGAATTAATGTGACTCAAATCAAGGAAATAATCTAGGAAAATGATTGAAAGAGTAGACATTATTAAAATTTAAATACTTTCCTCCAGGAAAGATTGAAAAAATAAGAACACAAGCCACAGATTGGGAGAAAACATTTTCAAAAAATATAAAGTCCTAATAAAAGACTCTTACTAAAACTATTCAAATCATACTTAAACAAATAGTTTAAAAGTTATCTGATTATAAGAGGCAAAGATCTTAGCAGATATCTTACAAAAGAGAATTTATAATAATTAAGTATATAAAATGTTTCACACTCTGTATCATGAAATGTAATAAATATCTAAAGGAATGGCAGAAATCCAGAATATAGTACATCAGATGTTGACAAAGATATGGAGAACCTGGAACTCTGCTTTACTGATGGTGGAATGGCCTCTTTGGAAGGTAAAATTTAACTTCTCTTACTCTCACACTTATCCAAACTACTTAAAAAACTCAATATCCACAAATATATATAATATATATTTTATATATTATATATTTATCCAGGCAGTAAACTATCAGCCCACTATGAAATGAAATGATCCATCCAGTGATAAAAATGCAAGGCAGGAATGTAAATTTGCGTGATGTAGTGGATAATACAAATGAGAACACCGGTCACTCTATGGTTCTAACTCCCTGACATCTGAAAAGAAAATGGGAAATCTATGTAGATAGAAAAAAGCTACTATTTCAGAGCCATTTTGAAGACTAATTTTTTTCTATGAATGTCAGAATTTATTAAATATCTGTATATTCAAATGGTTTAGCAAGTCCAATGGCAGCATTTTGTCATAGAGTCTTACCTATTTGGGGAATCTGGTGAATATAGATGCAATTTCTATTTCTATTTTTCTTTAGGTGTTTTCTTTATTTTTGTTGCAAATTTTATCCCCTTTCCTCATTTCCCCTCTGAACCCCCCCTATTTCATCCCACCTCTCCTTGACCACTAACCCACCCATTCTCACTTCCCTGTCCTGGCATTACCCTACACTGGGGAATCAAGCCTTCATAAGACAAAGGGTCTCTCTTTTCATTGATGTTCCACAAGGCCATCCTCTGCTACATATGTGGCTGGAGACATGGGTCCCTCCATGTGTACCCTTTGGTTGGTGGTTTAGTCCCTAGGAGCTCTGGGGGTAATAGTTGGTTCACATTGTTATTCCTCCTATGTGGCTGCAAACCCCTTCAGCTCCTTGTATATTTTCTCTAGCTCCTTCATTGGGGACCCTGTGCCCAGTCCAATGGATGGCTGTGAGAATATACTTCAGTATTTGTCAAACACTGGCAGAACCTCTCAGGAGAGAGCTATATCAGGCTCCTGTCAGTAATCACTTGTTGACACCCACAATAGTGTCTGGGTTTGGTAACTGTATATGGGATTGATCCCCAGGTGGGACAGCCACTGGATGGCCTTTCCTTCAATGTCTGCCCCAAACTTTGTTTCTGTATTTCTTTCAATGGCTATTTTGTTCCCCCTTTTAAGAAGGAATAACATATCCACACTGTGGTCTTCCTTCTTCTTGAGCTTCATGTGGTCTGTGAATTATATCTTGAGTATCCTCGTCTAATACCCACTTATCAGTGAGTGCATACCATGTGTGTTATTTTGTGATTGGGTTATCTTACTCAGGATGATATTTTTAGATCCATCTGTACTGGTAGGTTTGTGTCAACTTGACACAGCTGGGTTATCACAGGGAATGGAGCTTCAGTTCGGGAAGTGCCTCCATGAGATCTAGCTGTGAGGCATTTTCTCAATTAGTGATCAAGGGCCCCTTGTGGGTGGAACCATCTCTGGGCTGGCAGTCTTGGGTTCTATAAGAGAGCAGGCTGAGCAAGCCAGGGGGAGCAAGCCAGTAAGGAACATCCCTCCATGGCTTCTGCATCAGCTCCTGCCTTCTGACCTGCTTGAGTTCCAGTCCTGACTTCCTTGGTGATGAACAGCAGTATGGAAGTGTAAGCCGAATAAACCCTTTCCTCCCCAATTTGCTTCTTGGTCATGATGTTTGTGCAGGAATAGAAACCCTGACTAAGACACCATCCATTTGTTTAAGAACTTCATGAATTCATCTTTTTTGTTGTTGTTGTTGTTGTTGTTGTTGTTGTTCGTTTTTCGAGACAGGGTTTCTCTGTATAGCCCTGGCTGTCCTGGAACTCACTTTGTAGACCAGGCTGGCCTCAAACTCAGAAATCCGCCTGCCTCTGCCTCCGGAGTGCTGGGATTAAAGGCATGCGCCACCACGCTCGGTACTATATTGAGTAAATGTACCAAATTTACCACATTTCTGTATCCATTTCTTTGTTGAATGACATCTGGGTTCTTTCCAGCTCCTAGATATTATAAATAAGGCTGTTATGAACATAGTGGAGCATGTGTCCTTATTACATGTTGGAGTATCTTCTAGATATATTCCCAGGAGTGGTATTGCTGGATCCTCAGTAAGTACTATGTCCAAGTTTCTGAAGAATCACCAAACTGATTTCCAGAGTGGTGGTACCAGCTTGTAATCCTACCAGTAATGGAGGAGTGTTCCACTTTCACCACATCCTCACCAGCATCTGCTGTCACCTCAGTTTTTGATCTTAGCCATTCTGACTGGTGTGAGATAGAATCTCAGGGGTTGTTTTGATTTGCATTTCTCTGATGACTAAGGATGTTGAACATTTCTTTAGGTGTCTCTCAGCCACTTGATAATCCTTGTTTGAGAAATTTTGTTTAGCTCTGTATCCCATTTCTTTTTTTTCTTTTTTTTTTGATTTACATTTTTATTATATATTTTCTTAATTTACATTTCAAATGCTATCCCAAAAATTCCCTATACCCTCTCCCCGTCCTGCTCCCCTACCCACCCACTCCCACTTCTTGGCCCTGGCATCCATTTCTTAATAGGGTTATTTGATTCTCTGGAGTCTAACTTCTTGAGTTCTTTATATATATTGGATATTAGCGCTCTCTCAGATGTAGGGTTGGTAAAGATCTTTTCCCAATCTGTTGGGTTGCCGTTTTTGTTCTATTGACAGTATTCTAAGCATTATACAAGCTTTGCAATTTTATGAGGTCCCATTTGTCAATTCTTGATCTTAGAGCATAAGCTATTTGTGTTCTGTTCAGGAAATTTCCCCCTCTACCTATGTGCTTGAGACTCTTCACAACTTTCTTTTCTATTACTTTCAGTGATTCTTGTTTTATGTGGATGTCCTTGATCCACTTGGACCTGAGCTTTGTACAAGGAGATAAGGAAGGTCTGATTTGCATTTTTCTACATGCTGATTGCCAGTTGAACCAACAGTAAGTGCTTTTCAGCTATTAGAGATTCCTTTGTTGAGAATTCTGTTTACTTCTGTATAGCATTTTTAAAATCGGTTATTTAGTTTCCTGGTATCTAATTTCTTGAGTTTTTTAAATATATTTTAAATATTAATCCTCTGTTGGATGTACATTGAATAAAGTTCTTCTCCATTGTTTAGGCTGCTGTTTGGTCCTATTGATGGTGTCCTTAGCCTTGCTAAAACTTTTCAGTTTCATGAGGTCCCACTTATTAATTGTTGATTGTAGAGCCTGAGCCATTGGTGTTTTGTTCAGGAATGTCTCCTGTGCCAATGTATTCAAGGAAGTTCCCAACTTTCTTTTCTATTATATTTGGTATTTGTGGTTTTATGTTAAGGTATTTCATCCAGTTGAACTTGAGTTTTGTGCGAAGTGATAAATATGGTTCTATTTGCATCTTCTACATGTAGATATCCAGTTAGAACAGTACTATTTGTTGAAGAATCTTTCTTTTTTCCACTGTATGGTTCTGTCTTCTTTGTTAAAAGTCTAGTGTCCTTAGGTGTGTGGGTTTATTTCTGGGTTTTCAATTTGATTCCATTTTACACCCATCAGAATGGCACAGATCAAAAACTCAAGTGACAGCATACGCTGGACAGAATTTGGGGAAAAAGGAAGATTCCTCCATTGCTTGGAAGTGCAAATTTGTACAACCTCTTTGGAAATCAATTTGGTGGTTTATCAGAAAACTGGTAATAGTTCTATCCCAAAACTCAACTATACCAGTCCTGGGCATATACACAAAAGATGCCTTACTATATTACTGGACACTTGCTCAATTATGTTCATAACAGCTTTATTTGTAATAGCCAGAAACTGCTAACAACTTAAATGTCATCAACTGAAGAATAGGAAAATTGGGTACATCTAAACAATGTAATTCAGCTACTAAAAACAGTGATATCATGAAATTTGCAAACAAATGGATGGACCTAGAAAATGTTATCCTGAGTGAGGTAACTGAGATTCAGAAAGACACACATGGTATGCACTTACTTATTAAGTGGGCATTAGCCATAAAGTACAGGATAAGTATGCCATAATCCACAGACTCAAAGAAACTAATAGGGAAGGCACATGGGAGGATTCTTGAATTTTATACAGAAGAAGAAATAAAATAGACATTGGAAGTGGAATGAGGGAGGAATCCGGATAAGAGGGGGTTGAGGGTTAGTGAGATTGGGGACAGGTGTGGGGAGATGGAGTTGGTTGGGAGAGGGTTGAAAGAGAGAACAGAAATTGATAGAGATCATCTCTGGGACCATTTGGAGACCTGGGACAGTGGAGTCTGCCATAATATGGGGATGTCCCTAGCTGAGAAACCCTAGTAGTACAGGACATAGAGACTGAAGTGGCCACCTCTTATAGTGAGGTAGGACTTTCAGTGGAGGAAAGAGGACAACAACTCACCCACAATACCTTTGACCCAAAATCTGTTCTGCCTACAAGATACACAGGGAAAAAAATAATAAGGGCAGAGATTGAGGTAATGTTCCAATGATTGGCCCAACTTGAGACCAACACAATGGGAGAAAGCTAAGCCCTGACACCATTAATTATACTCAGCAATGTTTGCAGACAGGAGCCTAACATAATTCTGCTGAATGGCTTCATTCAGCAGCTGATGGAAACACATTTAGAGACCCAGAATCAAACATCAGGAGGACATTGAGGAGTCTTGTGGAAGAGTGGGGGATCTAAGACAGTGAGCAAGAGGAGTCAGGGATACCACAAGAATACCTACAGAGTTAGCTAACCTAGGCCCATGGGGCTCACAGAGACTGAACCACCAACCAAAAAACATGCAGAGGCTGGACCGAGGACCCCTCTGCGCCCATGCTGCAAATTGATGTCTCACAGCAGGCAGGTACCCAAGAGGGGGGCTTCCCCTTCTTTAAAAATTTGTGAGGGAGGGACGAGGAATAGAGAAGAGAGGGGAGCTGCAACCAGTAGGTAACATGAATAAATCAGTTAATAGGGAAAAATGTGTCATATAAGAGAGAAGAGAAACATAAGCTTGCAGAACACTGAGTATGCATAGAACAGTGAAAATATTCATCATGATACTGTAACCATGGATATATATCACTATATACATATTTAAACCTATATCATATTATGTAGAAATATTCAAGATTGAAACTTAAAGTTTACATTTGCTTGAAATGAATCAAGGTAAAATTACACAGATGTCAAGTCTATTCTTCTACACAATTATCAATATAAATACTTATCAAATATATTTTGACCTAAAATCATATTTTAAAATGAAAATTTCACATTTCTAATATTCACTTTTATGTAATACAATCTTACCTTTAAGCCTGGAATAAGTCTCATTAATTTAAACTTAACAAATGAAATTATTTACTATTATAAGAAAATCAGTATGAGCTTAGATCTAGCATTTGGAAAACTTAATGCAAAATGCCACAAGAAACACCTATGCTCTGTAATTACCCTCACAACTCTCTTCTAACTCTCACAAAAGAGGGACTAACATAGATAACAAGAAAATCACCAAATAAGATCAATATAGGTGAAAACATACAAAGCAATAAAATCAAGTCTTTCTACCTTGGTAAAATATACTAATAAAATACTGCTTTTTAGCTCTCTCACCTGAAAAAATACAGATAGTTATGCCACAGGTGATGTGTAGAGTCTTGCTTTTATCCAACAATCTTCTTGTTCTCCTGCTAGGGACCTAAATAAAAATTAATTAATATAGTAAAAATAATACAACCACTCAAAATATGCTCAAAAATTTTCACTACAGCATTGATCATATTATGAAAAATATTGAAAATACAACACAAGTCTCCTAGGCAAAAGTGAGAGAACCATGGTATAACTAGTCTCTGAAGCCTTTCAAATGAATGTGAAAAGATGTTATTTACTTGAAAAAAAAACCTGAAAAACTTAGACTGTTAGATGAAAAAGTTAGAAAAAACACATGATTCTACAAAATGTCACTGTACATAAATGTCTATGCTGACATTTGTCTCCAACTGTCCTGAGCAGTTTTTCTCTTGGACATTTTGACCTAAAATCATAGTCAGAGGAAATTTTCTAATAACCTAGTATATATAATTTTTTAAGTTTAAATTTGATAGAATATAGGCTATCTCTTATGCTACAAAAACCTAAGGTTATTTTTAAGTTAGACCAATGGGGTGAAATGGTTTTAAATGTCTGCTTGTTCTTGTAGAAAAGTAAAGGTCAAGAATTTTTGAATATCTGTGCTTCATACTGGGCAACAACTCTTTAAGACCTATTACCTACTGAGAAACCTAGGAGGGAACTTTTCACTTTCTGGCACTTATAGTGCTTCTCTTCATGCCAAGCCAAAGGCAAGTAGAGAGATCAAATCCTAGCATTTAACAATAGTAGGCATCCTAGGGAATGCTATTTCCATAAATGACTGCAAAAATAAAGTGTTTCCAAATATAATTACCTTAGAAAACTAAGAAATTTTGATTCAGTAAATCAGCATTATATACTTCAAAGATCACAAAACCTCTGAAAACATAATTATCTATCCATGAACCCCTGATTATTTTAGTAAAAACTCAAAACATGCATACAAACAAGAGTATGCTCACACTTACAGAAAGCACTAATTAAAGAAAAATGTAGTTTTTTTTTTTTAATGACAAAGTAGTTTTCTTTCTTGCCCCTCTCATTTTACTACAATAACAAACATTTGAATTGAGGATCACTATTCAATACAGTCATCTATTTAAGCCTTTTGCATAGCTCATAAGTAGTCATTTGTGTTAAACATTTGGAAATTGCAAACACTAGCGATCATTTTGAACAATACTCAAAGAACATGGTCCTCTGGTCTGCTCACCTGGATTTTCTAAATAAAATACCAATCTCAATCAGGTCTGATACAGTAGAGAAGCTCTAAGAACTGGAATTAGCTCTGTCACTCATTTATAGCTGATCTTGGTTTGGCCATACTTTCTATACCTCAGGTTCTCAATCTTAAACTGAACCAGTAACATCTGATTATAGAGTTGTAGTTAGGAGTCATCATAGCACTGAACATAGTACCTGTAAGCATGGTGGATGATACATCTGTGATCCTCTCCCCTGGTCTAGTTTACAGAATAGTTTTCTGACCACTTTTAAAGGTAATGTGTCCCTTACCACCACTGAGAAGAGATATTCTAAATAAAACCAGTTCATAAAAACGGAACAACTAATATGTGATTATTACACTAGATCCTGCCATAGAAATTCACGAATAAGATTTTCTTTTCTGTACCTTCTGTGTTCCTCGAAGATAAGCCAGGACTGTCCGACACATGGGTAAAAGGATGAGGCTGCAGTTGAGGTTCAGCACAGATGCAGAAGCTCTGCTTAAACACAATCCTAGCTGAACAAATAAGGCAAGCGTCAAAACAGAGTCAAGTACAAAGGAAAAGCAGCCTGGATCTGAAGTTGTACATGTCACCTTGCTCGCTGACGACCATGTTAAATGCCAACTCCTTCAAGAATGCTCTAGAGTTTCTTTGATCTTACCAAATCTCCCAAACAAGTTCTTTCTACTCTCAATGGCCTTAAAACTTATTTTTCTCCATTTTACTAGTCATATAATCACCTTAATCTGCTTTTCCATTTCAGGGTCAATTTCTTATACTATCCTAGCTGGAAGAAGCCTGAGATCTTAACCAAGTGTGTTCTACACATCCACAATCAAGCTGCACAGAAATCGGCATTCACTGAGAAGCCCAGAAGAGTTTGAAAAGAAACTGGATTTGTGTTCTTACCTCTCTCTGATACTTTCTCCATTTCTGCCTAGCCTACTTATTCTCACACACTTGTCTTTCAGCTTTTTACCCTGTAATTTGATTTCTCTACAGCTTCTTCTTAAAACTCTATTCCTCTTGAGTGTTTCCCTGGTCTGAGGATTGGAAATATCCCAATGTTACGAGGACTTCCATTGCTTCCGTACTCTCCTCTCATGTTGTCAACGTTCTTCTACTATCACTTCTTTTTAAATTTTATTTTAAAATGACAAATAAGTACTGTACATATTCATTAGGTAAAATGTGAAGCATTAGTATGAACACACAGTGTAGAAAAAAATCAAACCAGACTAACATCACTTCCTACGAACACTTTCCATTTCTTGGAACTAAGATCACTTGCAATTCCACTATTTTCAGTATTGTAAAACATACAATATGTTACTGACTTGGGAATTCCACAGTTTAACGGTCATCAGAACTTGTCCCTCCCATCTACACTTCAACTAGTATTTTCCCTCCCTTAGCCACCACTGCAAGTCCGTGGCAGTCATTATTCTACTCTCTGATTGTGTGGATTGAACTATTGTTAAATTTGAAATGTAAATAACATCAGGATAGTTGTCTTCTGCGTATAACTCACTTCGCTAAGCACACCCAGCTCATAATGTTGTTACAAATTAGCAATTTGACCTAAGACCATGCCTTGTAAAACTGTGACTCACATGTTTAAATATATAAGGTATTTTGTCATTTTACTGTGTTTGGCTTTAGCTTTTTGTAGGAAAACCATTTCCATTTGATTACTGCTAAAATATTTTTTATGCTTGAATAAAGAATTATACAAAATAAATCCTATAGACGTATGTGAAGATATCTTGTCTATCTTTACTGGTCATGCACAGTTTGACCACATTATATTTATTTATTAACTCCTGGAACATAAGGAAATAATTATTGTTAATAATATTTCTTCTATATGGGAGAACAAAGTACCATTCTGATATTAATATTTCACACAGTGAAAACAACCACTTGCTTGGAAGTTACAGAACTAAAATGCCAACTTAAGGATGCTGCTTCAAGCACCATTGTCTGTGCTTCCTCTTACACTGGCTTTAAACACAGCACAGAAGCAAATAGTAGGCAGTAAATACTTTGATAACAGATCAATGGAAATCAGAAGTAACTTATTTTAGAAAACTGCCCTAGATAAATCTTCCCTCCCAATAGCTCTTTCCATAGATGGTCCTTGTATTTGTTCTTTCTTTTTAATGTTAATTTTTTTTTATCTTTTCAATTTTATTTATTTTTTTCAATTTTTTATTAGATATTTTCTTAGTTTACATTTCAAATGCTATCCCGAAAGTTCCCTCCCCCCTCCCCCTGCCCTGCTCCCCTCCCCACCCACTCCCACTTCTTGGCCCTGGCGTTCCCCTGTATTGGGGCATATAAAGATTGCAATACCAAGGGGCCTCTCCTCCCAATGATGGCCGACTAGGCCATCTTCTGCTACATATGGAGCTAGAGACACGAGTTCTGGGGGTTCTGGTTAGTTCATATTGTTGTTGCTCTTCTAGAATTGCAGACTCCTTCAGTTCCTGGGGTTCTATCACTAGCTTCTCCTTTGTGGTCCCTGTGTTCCATCATATAGATGACTGTGGGCATCCACTTCTGTACGAGACAGCTATATCAGGGTCCCTTCAGTAAACACTT